>JAVYIG010007208.1:0-105573 GCA_035222895.1 Strongylocentrotus droebachiensis | reverse complement strand
ATGTAATTCAAGCATATCAATACTTCGTTTGTTCATATGTTCATTTTAAATACGAGCTTTGCATATCTTCGACTTAATGTTGTAGGAGCCATGTTTTGTATTTCAGATTAGTTTCTTGATAAACAGGTTACTGAAAGGCACTGTAACATTCTAAATTTCATCACTACGTGTTCTGTAGTTCATATATACTGTATACCCTGTTGGTCATACAGGTGGAATAATTTTGTTTATCTCAATTTATGGAATGATTTTGACAATGATCTATTCCTAATAGATCCAGAAAATAGTATACATTCTCAGATTTTGTTGAATAATAATTTACGAGTGTTTGTTTTGCGTGACTGCTAAAGCATGTGTATGCTACTATGCTTATCAACTAGGGGACCTACGTTCTTAAGTCATAACGGACAGTAATGGGGATTAATGGCTCGCAAAAGGGCACTAATATAGCACATCGACACAGTCTTTCAACAAAAAAAAAGAATGAAACGCCGATAATACCGATAATGCCGATAACAACAATTTATCATGGAGCCTCACATTTACGAGGCCATTGCTTTGCCACTGAATCATGATTGTACGCAGCGGGCGCTAGGGTAGGGAGCGGCCCCCCACAAATAAAAGTAAATAAAAGAAAATGCAATCAATTATTAATAATTCATCGAATTTTCCCCCGGTCCCCCAACAGGACAAATTCTTCTGTGTGGCCATGTCTGGAACCATAATGCTTGGCCGTACAGAGGAATTTTTCCTGTTGCGGACCGAGGGAAATTGCAATTAATTATTTATAATGTATTGCATTTGTGTTTGTATTTGTGAGGGCTGCCCCCTATCTTAGCCCCTGCTGCGTACAGTTATGTTTCAGTGGCAAAGCAATGGCCTCGTATATGGAACTGTGATGCTCCAGGATAAAAACCTTGTCGATGTGCTATAATAGTGCCCTTTCGTGAGGCATTAATCCTCATGACTGTCAGTTATGACTTAAAGATGTAGGTCCCCTAGTTGATATACATAGTAGCATACACATGCTTAATCAGTCACGCAAAACAAACACTCACAACCTATTATTTAATAAAATCTGAGAATGTATACAATTATCTAGAACTATTAGGAATACAAATGGCAGGTGAAAGAGTTGCATGGCGTGCTCTCGTGAAGACCACAGCAGCGCTTTACAGCAGCGCTTTACAGCGCCACCTGAAGTTGATGATGATGATGATGATTAGGAATAAATAATTGTCAAAATCATTCCCTAAATTGGGTTAAAAAGAATTATTCCACTCTTATGACCAACAGTGTACATGTACACTGTGCTTTTAGCATGTATATACACGGAACTTTCTTTGAAATGTTCATTTCCTTTTAAATGAGGCTCACTTTATTAAAAACATATTAATGAAAAGAGATTACTTCATATTTGTTAATGTTGAAATGAATTACCATTTACATCAACTCCTTTAAATGTTATGCAATGTACATTTTATTACATAGACAATTTAAAATAATCAATTTCGATTCCTTCAACATTATGTTACCTTAGCTTATACAGACCAACAGAATAGAATTGTTTTAAAGCCACATAGCAGTCAGTATCCATGTGTATTGCAGCATAATTCGCTGAGACTAGATTTGGTTGAATTACCAATTAGTTTTTCTAAAGCAGCGGACCCGTGGTCCCTCCCAAAAATATTTTAACTTGTTTATATATCTCAAGGGTGAGGGAAATTTGATATGTATGATGAGAATTTCAAACGGTGGTATATAGGGCGCATTGGATTACCTAAGACCTGTATGTCGTATTAGAGTGAAGTCTACTCGTGGTGATTGACAACACCTGTTATTGGGTAAACACCAGGATGGTGTCAAATTCCCCATGAAAACCCACTACTATGCATCTTTAGCGCAAATGTACACGTATATTAAAGGTAAAGACCAGTATTGGAAACGCCCCAATTTCAAAAAATGAAATGGAAGCTCTCATTACCAATCATGTGAAAGAATATGTTTTGACTAATACATGATGATAACAAATTTGCCGGGAAACCGCCTACTAATTCATATATTTGGTAAATTTGTTTCTCTCATGGACTGTGAGAGATATAGGGTAGTCCCATATACATCTTTCTGTGTATAGTGCTTGTAACTTTACGAAGAATGGGCCAAGTTTCTTATCATTTTGATGATTCCAGAATCTTGCAGATGCTAGATGCTAGATGATCAACCTTTTCTGATTGATTCCACAACGTTTCTTTCACAATGCAATCGCATGACCATAACTGGTCTTTACCTTTAACAAAAAATACTTTTTGAGAACTCCTCTCCTGTTAGAAGACCGAGAAGCTGAGTTTTCATGGATTAATTGTCCATTTGTATTAATAAATTTTTACTGTAAAATCAATCAAAATTCAAATATAGAATGACCATAAACAACCCAGGACCAAGGTTTACAAGTGAAAGTGTAAGTTCCTCAGGCAGGGTAACATAACTAGTACATAATAATGTGCGGACGAAAAAACGGATACAGACATAGATTCAATTATATCCTGCATCAAAAATTTGTTGGCTTTTGATTGGTTGAGAGCTTGTCACATGACCAGAAATATTTGACCTATTTTTAGAAAGTACTATATGAGAGTACTATTTGGGTTTACTATTTGGGAGTTGAAAAAAAAAGTGACTTATTTTTTGAATTGAATAATTTTTTTTCTTCAAATCTTAATTTAATGAAAACAAAATATTTAAAATCTTTTTAGATAAAAATTGACATTTTTTTTGTTCTAAATTGTTTTCTTCCCAATTTTTTTTTTTTTTTAATTTTTTTTTAAAATTTTTTGATGCAGGATATAAAACAAATATACCATGCCTTCTTTTTGAGGTACTGGTTAAACTATGGGCCTCGGTGACTCCAAAAGTACCATTTGCTTTGGGGCTGCGCCCCTCAGCAAATAGTACTATTGGAGTCACCTCTTGCGCATAGTTTTAACCAGAACCTCTCAAGGCAGTGTATATTTGTATATTATAATTAGGTTTAATACATTTCAAACATGCCAAATAAAACTAATAATTAAAAGCACGACTTGTAAATAAATGCGGTTAAGTGAAATAATGTTAGGTCATTGATTATGTTGGTATCGTGGATTGGCATAGTGTGTGCCATCCCTTTGATATCTATGGATCTACAATGATCACTTAAGCAGAAATTATCAAGGATTGTTGTAAGAGCGGACACATAATTACAAACAAAGACGTGTCGCGTAGTCAGCACCTGCCGTAAATTAATATTTTTCTTAAAGGTACTATGTCCCATTTGTAGGCCAAAAAGATGAAAAGGTTTAAATCCAACGGCATTTGAAAGATAATACTGATTTAGAACTTCCCTTAAAAAGGGGGGCTTAAAGATGTCTTTAAGTGGGAAAATAACGACTATTAGTTGTCGAATCGACTTAAGAGCTATAGAGCCAATAGTCTGATGTTCAGACCATTGTACCGAATGGTCGTACGTTTTATGCTGCGCAAAGATTCAATCAGTTTAATTTTGGCCATTACAAGAAGTGGTTTATTGATGTAGACAAATGCTCATGTACCCTTTACAGCTCATTTTATGTACGTTATTACCAAAGAAGAAAAAAGCGAGTCAGTCACTCAAAAGTCTGGCAAGTAAACGGGTTTCCTTGCGTAATTTGAATATTAGGACACTGCTAACGTTTAAATTTCACAGATAGGACAAACATGACATATTCACAATTCTTGCACAGTTCTACAGAATTTGATGTTGGCTGCAAAAGGGACATAGTGTCTTCAATGCTTAAATTTGAAGAAAATAAAAAACTATTTATTTATTTATTTATTTCATTTATCGGTATATAATGATATAGGCACAGTGATGTATAACATGTACAATAGTATTACAAAACAAAGTAAGTAAATCAGTAACATAATGTCAATACAGTACATTAAGTGAAAGGATGTAATAGCAGGAGATAATAATTACATACTTGTTATTCCTTTGTGTGATTATTTGCAAAAGACATGACCTATGCAACATAATTATGGTCAAGTCTTTAAAAATCTCCCAGGACCTGAACATAATCAAATTGCTAAATGTATATATTTTCAATGGTTATGTCGGAAGTTGCAATTCGTAGAACTACCACCTGTCTTAAACATCATTAAAAAAGGGACACACACTTAGATAGCATACAGGTCAAAATGTCCAACTTCCCACATCTCCCCAGTCGTCCCGACTATTTTGTAGGGGGGGGGATTTGATATTCAATTCGTCTGATGACACAATAAAACGATGTCTACACTTTCCTTTATTGGAAGTTCACTCACGACAATTATGATCCTTTTCTTTTCTCACAAGAACATATTACCATTGATCGCGTGTAAAGGGCTTTTTTGTGTTAATACTTACTATTGGCAGTATTTATCCTCTGATTTTGTTTAATACTCTATTTCAAAAGTGTTTTTACTGATTCGTGCTTTTAAGCTAAATAGGAATAACTCTATTGAATAGTGATTAGTTTGGATACTAACTTTGCGACTTAAGGATAGTCGGAATAATCAGAGATTCCTAATTTTCTTCATTAGTTGTGAAATTATTCTTGTTAAACGAGAATAAGTGTAGTTGATTTTTGGATGGTAAATTTGCACCTTAACAATATTCGGGATAATCAGAGATTACTCATTTTCTTAAATGGGAATAACGCTGTTGAGGGCCCTGTTGGCTCTCATGCTCTTCTCAAACTGGGCCCAGAAGAGTTCCTGGCCATCTTCATCGTCCGTCCACAACATGTAAGGTTTGTTCTTACTCAGGAATAACCGAACCAGGTACGGGAGGTCCTCATCCAGGATGTCCTCAATGAAAATCAATATTACCTTGTCCAGTCTGGTGTCATTTACGTGCTCTAGGGCTATGCGCAGCTTGGTCAAGAACCAGGCATCATCTACGGAGTTGTAACTTATCAACAAGAGAGTCTTGAAGCTGTTCTCGGTGGCGTAGTGAAGAGCATTGATGTAGAACATCCCGATGTTGAGGTCGTTGTCGCCGAAGACCACTTTCTGCAGATGTGGAAACCTCTCCTGCAGTATTGGTTTCATGATCTGGTCCACCCATTCCTCGTCACCTTCATTGCACATGATGTTTAGCTGGTACTCGTAGTCCCGGGCGTCAAAGTCCTGGTTGATTTCCTCGTAGCCAAAGATAGCTAGCTTGAGGAGGAAGAATTTGTAATTTAGCCACCATCGCTCCCTGTAAACCACCAAGCAAATCGCCACGACCAAAACAACTGACAAGGATACACATGTGATCATCACAATGTCAGTGCCACAGTATTGGTCAGGATTGAATGAAATTAAAGGTAAATTGACTTCTTCTTTGATGGACGCTAGCGAGCAGAAAGTCTTCTCTACATTTAAGAGTTCAACCTTGCCAGAACGGAGCCACTTTACGAACCAACTCAAGTGGCACGTACAGGAAAAGGGGTTCCCATAAGCATCCAATTTCAGTGTCGTGTTTGTTGGGAACATCGTCTGTGGTTCTATGGTAGCAATTTTGTTTTGCTGGATGAACAAGCTGTGCAGAGAGGTGGTTTCATTGAATAGTGTCTTTGGAATGGTATCAAGTTCATTGTTGCTCAAAAATAGAACGGCAAGATGGTATTGCGTTTGAAGCAGACATTCAGGAATCTTCTTGATCTCATTGTTGCGAAGGTCCAATGTCGTGAGGGCAGTCAGGCTGTCAAAGACACCACGGCTCAAAACTGTTATAGAAGACTGCGACAGGTAAAGTATCTTGAGGTTCTTCAGCGGGTTGAAAGTACCTGGAGCTAACATATCAAGCTTATTCTGTCTTAGATCCAGTCTCTCCAAAGAGACTAGGCCCCGAAACAGAGAGCTTTTAGTAATGACGTTGTACATATCTGTACTCCTCAGACTGTTCTCACGCATAATCAGCTTGGTGAGAGATGAGGTATTTGTGAATTGACTTATGGTGGATATTTTCAATGGGGCAAATGACAAATTCAAGACGTGTAGCGCCTCTAGGTAGCGAAAAGCGTTATTGATTGTCTGGAAATGCTCATTGGAAAGATACAGCTCCTGGAGAAGCCTCAGGTTTGTGAACGATTTGGGAGAATATGTATTGGAGATTTCATTGTTCGACATGTTCAGAATTTTCAGATTAGTGAAACCCCCCATTAAAAACCTCCTGATCCCTATGAATTTGTTAAAAGACAGATCAATGTACTCTACTGAGGGAAATGTTACATTCTTTATATTGCTTTCGATATCCTTAATATTATTGTGCGCCAAGTCGAGGTGAAAGAGTATGGATAGGCCAAATTCTATGCCAATGGATAGCCTTGCAATCTTATTCCCATTAAGTTTCAGTTGCTGTAACATGTTATTGCAAGAGAACATATCTAAGATTAAGGTTGCGAGGCGATTGTAAGACAGATCCAACTGAATTAAGTGATCTAACCCACAAAAAGATCTGTTTGATAAACTAGCAACCTTGTTTCCATTAAGTGAAAGAAATTTGGTCTGATTGAAACCCCAAAATGCAAAGTCAGGGACGTAACTTATCATATTTGATGTAAGACTTAATTTAGAGATGTTGCCCCATTCCCCTAGAGAGGACACGTGACTTGTTCAGTGGAATGATTTCATGTATCTTGCATGAATCAATGTAAAGGTTTCTGATGACAGTACTTCCTAAAAACATGGAGGTGTGAATTTTGTTTAAATTGTTTTTCGAAAGAAACAAGTTCGTCACTGTGCTCAAATATGACAAAACGTTTAGAGAAAGATTACTTAAGGCATTATCTTGAAATTGCAGAACTTCCAGTGAACAATTCTGTAGAGGTCTTAAGTCATGGGATTCAAAGAAGGAGATATTATTGCTACGTAAGTCAAGTTTCTTTATTCTGTTAGACCATGGCAGTGCATCACTAGGAAAAGAAGACAATCGGTTCTTACCTAGAATGAGTGTGGAAAGGAATTGATTTGTAAAAAACAGACCTGATGGAAGAGAAACTAGTTTGTTTCTATTTAGACTTAATTCCCTGAGATGAACCAGAGGCTTAAAGGTACCATTTTCGATCTGTGAGAGGAAATTGCTTGCCAGCCCTAAGGTAGTGATGTCAGGAAGATAGGCAAAAGAACCGTTGAACAGGGTTGTGATCTTGTTGAAGGAGAGATCAAGCATTACCGTGTTGCTTGGAAGATCCTGAGGAACAGACTTGAGATCTAGATGAGTACAGTTGGCTTTTGATCCGATGCTGGTGTTCCTAAGCTGACAACCTCTGGTTGACTCAGGGCTGAGACTTCCTGAAACATCCTTCACAAGTGATCCTGTAGAGAGCAGGGACATGGTATACAGCACCCACAAGCAAAAGGAAAACCTTGAGGTTGTATGGGAATTTTTTATCTTCATCATGATTATAATCTCTAGGGTGTCACCAGTGCAGAATGAAAATGTATTGTTTGCTTCAGAATGGCCACAGCTAATTGCTACGTATTCCTAGCTGTGTTAAGAATTGTCCGGCTTATCTCTTGAGTTTCACAATTTCAGACAACGGCCAGTATTCAAGTCTTGGTGGTCATTTACAGCGTGCTTCACAAAATCAACATTGTTCAACGATGTTCAAGTCTGGCGCTCATTTATAATAAACTTCACAAAGTAAAAAAAAACATCTTGGTAATCGCTCGAGCTTCACAATTGCAAAAGGTTGTAAAATAAAGTCCCTGGTGCTCATTTACAACTATTAATAATTTCAAAAAATCCTTGATAATTACGTTAGTTTCATAGGTGCAGATGGCGGTCGACATGTATATAGTATATCAAACAATTGCAGTTGTTTGCCAATTCAAATTATGGTAACAATTTACTGTGTATTGATAAAATCCATAAAATCATGGCCTCCAAAGGCAGAACACGTTTCACATCAGGACTTTGAGTGGTCTGTGGCACCTGGGTAATTCCTAAACACCCATTCCATGTACTGTATGACTTGAATTACAGTTGAAAACCTCTGAAGCAATGTTTCTCGAAGAATCTCAAAGAGAAGACTTCAATACTGCAAAGTATCTAATTACTAAATGTCCATTCCTTGTTTTAAAGTACAATTGAAAACCTCTGAAGCAATGTTTCTCGAAGACTCTCAAAGAGATGACTCCAAAACTGCAAAGTTTCTAATTCCTAAATGTCCATTCCTTGTCTCAAAGTACAATTGAAAAGCTCTGAAGCAATGTTTCTCGAAGAATCTCAAAGAGATGATTTCAAAACTGCAAAGTATCTAATTACTAAATGTTCATTCCTTGTTTCAAAGTACAATTGAAAACCTCTGAAGCAATGTTTCTCGAAGACTCTCAAAGAGATGACTCCAAAACTGCAAAGTATCTAATTCCTAAATGTCCATTCCTTGTCTCAAAGTACAATTGAAAACCTCTGAAGCAATGTTTCTCGAAGAATCTCAAAGAGATGATTTCAAAACTGCAAAGTATCTAATTCCTAAATGTCCATTCCTTGTCTCAAAGTACAATTTAAAACCTCTGAAGCAATGTTTCTCGAAGAATCTCAAAGCGATGATTTCAAAACTGCAAAGTATCTAATTCCTAAATGTCCATTCCTTGTTTCAAAGTACAATTGAAAACCTATGAAGCAATGTTTCTCGAAGACTCTCAAAGAGATGATTCCAAAACTGCAAAGTATCTAATTCCTAAATGTCCATTCCTTGTCTCAAAGTACAATTGAAAACCACCGGAGCAATGTTTCTTGAAGCATCTCAAAGAGATGACTTCAAAACTGCAAAGTATTTAATTCCTAAATGTCCATTTCTTGTCTCAAAGTTCACTTGAAAACACCTGAAGCAAACTTTGTCGAAGAATCTTAAAGAGATGGATTCAAAACATTAATGGATCTAATTCCTAAAGTCAATTCCTTCTACTATATGACTCGAAGTACGGTTGAAAAACCTCTGAAGATGTTGAATTGCAAAATCAAAATGAATTGAAGTTACAGCTTTTTCACTCCAAGCTTTGAAGACAACAGTGTTTAAAACCCAAAGATTTGATGACCTCAATCAACTTTAAATGTTAGTTTTAATTAGTTGTCATCCTCTTGAAATTGATTGTCTCATATCCACAATTAAAAAAACAATTAAGGGATCCAAAAGAGGAAATATGTTAGAGGTTAATCACAAGCATTTTTTTAATTTAAGACTAGAACTTTATATAAAATTTGTATTTTCACTTTCATAAAACCCAGAATGTATTGAGTACTCAAAGTACTTATCATAGATCAAAACGAGCTGCTTTTCCTGTTTGATTGGTTTTGTTTTCTTCATCTTCATCTATCTTTCCTTTTTTCTCTCTTTTTTAAATTACAGGATGTTTTGGTAAGCATGATAAAGAGAGCAGAACAAAAATATAACTTCATTTAATTTCACAAAGACATTTCATTTCACAAAGGAAAAGAAATTACTAAAACTGTTATAGTTGATGTCATCAGATAAAAGGAGGGGCGATGACTCAGTTAGAGATGCCAACCAGTCAAGAAGTGCCTCAAAAAAGTTAAAACCTTTGAGTGACCGGTTTTACCATACTCGTTTCCCCAATAGACTGTAGTGTTACGAAAACTGTTAGGAAAACGCAAAATTTGATTTCGATTTTCAATCATTAATATCTTGATAATCAGACAGGCGATCGGCTTGTAAAAGTCATGGGGTTCCTGACTGACCTAAAGGTTTATAATTATCATTGTAGCATGAGCTTAATCAAGGATTTTTTAAAAGGATCTAAGACAAGGTTACCGGATCCCTTTTTTTTTTTTTTTAACCCATAAAAAGCCATATAAACAGCGGAATAGCATAGAAACATATACAGGTAAATCCCCGAACCCCCCAAAAAACTTTGCTTTACAATTTTCTCATTAAATTTTAATGAAAGAGCAAACATTTAACTTGACCGTACTTACCAGTAAAACATTATTCTGAAATTTTACTGGCCCAGGGCTGACGGGCCAGTGGTAGTGTCGAATTTTCATGAAAATCTGATTTTTTAGGATACTCAGTCTGTTTTGGGGGTCAAGAGATTGGCATCTCTGCTCAGTGGGAGAGCTGTGGTCTTACCGAGAGGTCGCGAATCTCTCAGAGAGGACTTAAACTAAAGCCATCGGTCTTGTGGTTGCTTAGTTATATTAAGCATACACATCTTTTCTTAGCAGTCGGGTAAAACAAACGAACCATCATAAAAGTCATCAAGAAAGACTAACCAATTTAGCATGCACAAATTGATTGGTCTCTCGTTTGCAACACGTGCAATTTTGCATACGGTAAACAATAAACATCAATGGACAGAAGGATTTTTTTTTTTGCAACATAATTGCCTCGCATGATTGCTTTTTTTTGCTCTTGAGTAGCTCCATGACAACCCTTTTAAGTTTTTACTCATGTATAGAATTAATCTTCCAATGAAAGCATTTAAATAATCTTGAAGCCTTTTGTTAACCTATCCCATGAGAAAATAATGTTGGCACATATGAAGAGTTGAATTAGCTATCAAACCATCTAGAAGGAATGATAAATTTAGACTGCACACAATTTCTGTCATTCATGAGTACCATAAAACATCCATGTCACTATCAGATTGCTTTCAATTAGTTGTATAATTGTATTCATGGGTAATAGAAAGCAGTAAATGTATCCTACACCTGTACATCCTTTCTCCAGTTACAGAGGTTAAAAGTGCCACAAGCGTCAGTACTTAGCGGATACTTGCGCTTAGTTTTATAAATAGCCACTTTTATTATTTTATGATATAATTATTATCATTTAAATATGTAGCATTATAAGTGTAATTATTAGTGTAATAATTATTATCATTATTAGTATTAGTATTATTATCATAATAATTATTGTTATTATCATTATTAGTATTATTATTATTATCATTATAAGTATTGTTATTATTAAATAAAAACTAGGAATGTTTTATCCCGAGAATATTTTGTATATACTGTATTGTTTTTTTAATGGATATATTTTAACTGAAATGTGAACCAATGGCATGCCATTGGCTAAAGGAGAACTAATCCCCAAATATTTTTTTTTTCATTTTTGATTCATATTCATTATAGTTTATTCAATTCCATAAAAATCACATTACAAAACACAAACATTTGCAAATAGTACTGTAACATAAAAATCTTTCACTAGAATATATACATGAGTACATTAAAATATTAAACAATGACTTTAGTTCTTCTGAGAGATTTATTGCATTCTTGCCCATCAACGATTCCCCACCAAAGTGTATGAAAAGGGTATAAAGCATTAAAAAAAGCATTTTTGAATAAATGAGTTACAATTATTACTTTATCATATATATTTTCACCAAATTGAATTTTCACCTATCGGCTATGATTTTCCCTTATCGAAAAGTAAAGGTTTTGTTATTGAATTAAAAAGTCTTTCCAATTGAAGCTTGGTGCATGATACATGTAAACCTCCGCTTGGTACGTCACATTTTCAAGAAAATGGCTGCGCCCATGTCATGCTAATGGGCATTACATCATGCCCCAAAATCTTCATTAATATCTCTTGTACACGTTTGTATGATTTATTGTACATCAAAAGGCAGGAATTCATCTTGTTTTTCAGAATACTTTCACTCACTGTTTGGGGTTTGGGGTTAGTTCTCCGTTAAAGGCATCGTTTAAGAATGTTAAATCTGAGATGTACGGCCCTACATGTTATCAGGGTCTGTGATATGGTGTAATGTAGAAGCCTTAAGAAAGTTGCGCTACAAAATGATCAAGACGTGCCTCAAAAAAGTAAAAATCTTGAGTGACCAGTTTTACCATACTTGTTTTCCCCAATAGTAGTGTTATGAAAACCGTTAGGAAAACACAAAATTTGGTTTTGATTTCCAATCATTAATATCTTGATAAACAGACAGGCGATCGGCTTGTAAAAGTCATGGGGTTCCTGACTGACCTAAAGGTTTATAATTATCATTGCAGCATGAGCTAAATCCGGGATTTTTTTTTCAGAATCTGAGACAAACTTGCCGGATCCCTTTAATGACTGCTTAGATAGCAGCTAAATTTAGACATCCGAAGCACCAAGGAAAAAAGATGCAATTAAATACTGTTATCACGAAGATACTTATTTCACGAAAATTAAGATACCCGGTACTGTGATTTTCAGAAAAACCCTAATTTAAATACATATCAATTACATAACACTTCTGGAGGTCAAGTGTACTCATCATACCATTGCACCTTCACAGAAAATAATGAGAATTTTTCATTTTCTTTTTATAACTTTTTCTCTTGACATTAAGAGCCTGTGAAGGAGAGTGCGCCGGCTAATTTCAAGGAGAAAGAACTCCCCAACGTCACCAAGTCGTGGAAGAACTACATGAGCAAACTGCTGATACAAGACTTTCAGGCGGCCACTCTGCAAGTCATGTAATCACCATATGATGAGGAGTAAGTTATTTTGGTGGTGGTGGTGATGGTGGTGGTGGCAGTGATGGTGATGGTGGTGGTGGTGATGGTGGTGGTGGTGGTGATGGTAGAGAGTTGAAAAGTATTGTTTGATGGTGGCAGTAGATGTGGTGATGGTGGTAGTGATTTTAACCCTTGTGCAACAATCATTCCTCATTTTGTGGTTTAATTGGCTCCAAAACTTCTTATTCAGAGCCCTAAAAAATATGCAAGATACATGAGTAGAAGGGGCAAAATTTCAGCACACACTATCCATTTTTGTTTCATTTTATTGCATGTAATGCTAGGAATTTTAGACATGATAACAAGCTCTAAAATCCTTAAATTAGCAACACGTAGTGAGATTTAAAATCAATGTTTTGTTTTTTTAATTGGCAATTTTTTTAACGTTATTACAACATTCTCATTCATGGATATTGTTTTTCAGAGACATTACGATTTATTTTAACAATGTATCAATAAAAGAAAAAAATATGGCTATGGCCAATGTGAAGAACATTATGTGATCAATTAAGCCTTTAACAAAATCCTGTCCTGAAAGGATTAAGGTAAAGAGAGATGATGGTAGTATCAGCGATCATGGTGATGGAAGTAGTGATGGTGGTGGCAGTGGTGATGATGATGGTGGTGGAGGTAGTGACGGCGGTGGCAGTGGTGCTGATGATGGTGATGGAGGTTGTGATGGGGGTGGCAGTTGTCCTGATGATGGTGATGACGGCAGTGACGGCGGTGGCAGTGGTGCTGATGATGGTGATGGAGGTAGTGATTGGGGTGGCAGTGGTGCTGATGATGGTGATGAAGGCAGTAACGGCGGTGGCAGTGGTGCTGATGATGGCGATGGAGGTAGTGATTGGGGTGGCAGTGGTGCTGATGATGGTGATGAAGGCAGTGACGGCGGTGGCAGTGGTGCTGATGATGATGGTGGAGGTAGTGATGGTGGTGGCAGTTGTCCTGATGATTTTGGTGGAGGTAGTGACGGTGGTGGCAGTGGTGCTGATGATGGTGATGGAGGTAGTGATGGGGTGGGAGTGGTGCTGATGATGGTGGTGGAGGTAGTGATGGTGGTGCCAGTGGTGTTGATGATGGTGGTGGAGGTAGTGATTGGGGTGGCAGTGGTGCTGATGATGTTGATGGAGGTAGTGATGGGGTGGAAGTGGTGCTGATGATGGTGATGGAGGTAGTGATGGTGGTGGGAGTGGTGCTGATGATGGTGATGGAGGTAGTGATGGTGGTGGGAGTGGTGCTGATGATGATGGTGGAGGTAGTGATGGCGGTGGCAGTGGTGCTGATGATGGTGATGGAGGTAGTGATGGGGTGGCAGTGGTGCTGATGATGGTGATGGAGGTAGTGATGGCGGTGGCAGTTGTCCTGATGATGGTGGTGGAGGTAGTGATGGTGGTGGCAGTGGTGTTGATGATGGTGATGGATGTAGTGATGGTGGTGGCAGTGTTGCTGATGATGGTGATAGACTTAGTGATGATGGTGGCCAGACTCGGATCCAGGGAGGGGGGGGGTGTGACCAGAAATCTACCTCTCTTTTGGGGGGCAAGAGGGAAGGGGGAGGGGTGTAAAGCGAAATAACGGCCGGCGCGATTTTCAAATTTCGACTTGGGGTAATTTTTTTTTTTTTTAATTAGTGTTCACTTGATTCACACCATTTTTTGTAGGCGACAATACTTTTATAACGAGGCAGGAAAGGACTCTTTAAAAGAGTCTGATCTATTTCTATAACTCTTAATCTTGTAAACATACAGTGTAAACTGTGCCTACGTGATAGGCGACCGAGCGAGAAGATTTTAGCATTTGTATTATCCAAACGCTGCACTCTTGTGCCCTCCAGAGCCTAAAAGTGTGTTGCGGTGTTAAGTCAGTATTTGCTATACAATTTTGTTGTTGCAGTTTTTCACATTTTCCGGGGGACGATCCTTAAAAAAACTGAGGAGGGGACGTATCCTCGTCCCCCCGGAATCGCCGCCTCTGGATGGAAGTAGTGATGGTACAATTCAAACGTGGTTTATTTCTAATTCGATCCCAGTACAAAATGTTGCTGAAATGACATGATTCTCCGGGGTTTTATTTTGTATGCCCCAAACAAATGTATTCGCTCATTACGCCACCGACTTCACCCACCCACCAACTCGCTTATTATATCTCTCGTTCTCTCTCTGTCTGTCTGGATGAATTGAAATAATCTTCTTTCTGTAAACAAATGTAAAAAATACAAATGAATGACCCCACTCGCAACAATGAAACCCGTCAGAAATACATATCAATATGAATATCAAACTATGCGTGCGATCATGCGAGGCATTAGGGTACGTTTATGCTCAATTTTGAAGGCAGAATGAGCGATTTGAAACGCTCATCGTAATCACAGTTCCACGGTGTACTGTTTATGCTCACTTCTCTGGCTCTGCAGCTGGATTCGCAAACCTGCACTGCGCTGCCTGCGTATGCTACGTTGACACCACTTAAACGCGTTTACAAATGATTGTGCGTTTATGCTTCCCCAGAATCGCTTATTTTGCAGAATCGCCGATCCAAAACGCACCTTTTTGTGAGTTTACGATCGGCGACTACGATCGCCATTTTTCGGTGATTCTACAAAAATGAGAAAGGACGCAACCGTGTTTTGAACTAAACGCGTAACAAAATAAAATGCCTCATTCTGGCCAGATAAAGTTGAGCATAAACGTACCCTTAAATTACACAACTTGATCGCGTTCAACTGAATTCCCAACGCTGTGTGTTATTACTTCCTCCTATACTATACAAGTCGTGCTGTTATGAATGGGGAGTCGACATTTGAGAACTTTTCCACCTTCTAAACTCAAGCAAGTTTTATTGGATTTGGCAAAGTAGGTGTTATCAAGTTAATGCAATCAGAGCCGGACAGTCAAGAATTCTGCTGGAATTGTTATTCAACTGATTCGTATTTAAAGTCTCGCCATTGTCGCAGTTTACACCAATTTGAGCACGCATGTACTAAGGACTATATCGTTAGACTTGTTAACCAGCAGTTTGAAAAGAATTATTCCTCAATCCCTATATGCAGCATAAGAACTCGTCGTGCACTAAACTAAAGGGGGCGAATGACGTCATCTACATGCACTTAAAAGCCCATATAGATTGTACACATGATGTGAGTATAGTTTATACATTTTCATTATAATAAACACATGAAGAAAAATAAATAATTATAATAATAATAACAAAGATGATAATGATAATAATAAGTTAAAGAGATGCATGGACTTCAAGCACAAGCTTACGCTGCAGCTCTTCTGCATTTGCTATGTAAATCGTTCCCAACATTTTGTTTAATCAATTGTGTTATTTGTATTATTATCTTAGTCATTATTATCATTATTATAATTATTATTATAAGAACTTTTTTCTTCTTGTGCCTCTAAGGAGGTGGTTATTTACCTTCAAACATCAAAATAAAGTTGTAAGAACAAATATAATGTTATCGATTGAAATCACATATTTTCTCAACTATACAATATTATGCTACTTTTCATTTATGGTGCTTTGAACAGTTTCTCTGGCAACCTTTGGTCTGGCTTTTTTAGCTCCTGATTTACAAAAATTCTGATTTTTATTTCTCTTTCAAATACTTATTTTGGTTTGAAATGGTTTTCATGAAATCCATATTTATTCCGGACGACTAACATTTTGTATATACACCAGAATGCGATCGTTGTTACAATGCCTATCTTTCTGTCAATATTAATCTTAAGTAAACAAGAGATATCCATGCATCCATCAATATTAAAAGAGTACTTCACAAAATGTTTGATATGATCAAAGAATTTTTGTATTCTGTTCACATTCGATAAAGACGTGCACTATTTCCTCTATGACATGGGGACAGTTTATTTCGTTCACTAATCCCCATTAATTTGTGTAAAGATTATTTCTGACATGTAGTATATTGTAAAGCAATTTAAAAATTGAACTCCCTTTTCCCTTGTATACGTTAAATTCCTTTTGAACACGGAAGACCAGCCAATACTTCTTTGTAAAGTATATTTTCCCAAAAGAGACAGCATCTGTTGGTGATTGTATGTTTAAAAGATATCATATTGTAGAAACGTTTGCTGCTTATGTCACTGTCATTAATAAGTAAAGACAATCTCCCAAATTTAATATAAGGTATTCAAAGAGAGCGTGTATAACAAACTGATTCAGTTTCTCTATTTGTAAGATCACTGAACCATATCTTTGGAATAGCTTTCTTTAATTTAGTATAATTGAATACAGGTCTTTGCTTGCTTTTCCTTGTTTCAAGGCGTACTGACAGGTCTTTGATAGACAAAACATGTCCTTCTTCAAAAAGGTCCTTTAGATAAATTATTTAACAACTAAACCAATCTGCGTAAAACAAAGACTTCGTATTTAAAACAATATTTTTGTTATGCCATATTATTTGCTTATCACAAAATGTATTTTGTACAGAATAATTTTCACTACAAGTACAACCTTTCACATAATTCCAGGTCTGTAATATTTCTAGATACAAATCAGGAGGTTGCCATGTCTGGACTCGAATAATTTATGCTCATAGTTACAGTTTAACAGAAGACTTACGCCACCGAGCAAATCAAACCAATAATTACCCTTATCTTTCCATAGACCTTTACTGTCATCCACTAATGTACCAAAGCCATCTTAAACGAAAACTCTTTATCTGTTTCTCAGTGTGAACCACATGTAACCCCCCTTGGCTATAATCTTGAGTAAGGGTGTACCTTTTTACCTTGTCGTTTTTGGATTTTCAAATGAAATTGACTATTTATTTGTTCACTTTCTGCAGACACTTTGGCAGAATCGTGTCTACCATCATTAAGTGAACTATTTGACTCAAAAGGTAATACAAAGTTTTGGGAAATTTTGAAAATTGGGTGGATAGAGATTCTTTACAATTTTGATAAGTTTGGATGCCCCTGTGGATGTATTATTAGCACTAGAAAATTTAAAAAGTGAATATAACAATTTACCGGTGCTCCCGGTAGATTTTGATGAATTTCAAATAGCACACACGGCCGTACAATGGTAGCTGCGACCATGAAAATCTCAGAATATGTAGTTGTGATAAATAGTTTCCAAACGGGAATAGCTATATTTGACGATTTTAGTCAACAAACATTGTTTGATAGCTTAATTAATATCTTGACCTTGAGAAGGAGCTATACAACATAAAGAGTTTATTATTTACAATTTCATTACTTTAGACTCGATTTCAACCGCGACAACGATCACTACATATAGTAGGATCGCATATGCTTCCAATATGTTCATTTGCACCAAATTCATGACCCATAACAAAACTTTGTATTACCTTCAAAGCATTTGATTTAACAAATATTGTGAGGTTTCTGCTTCTATTGGAATGAAAGCATGTCCAGGCATAGTCCATTTCCCTCTTGTTCTCCCCTCTCTCTCTCTCTCTCTCTCTCTCTCTCTCTCTATATATATATATATATATCTATCTCTCTCTTTCCCCCTCTCTCTCTATCTCTATCTCACATACACACACACCCTCTCTAATACACTGTCTTTAATGCCCATGCACACCCTCTCTAATACACTACCCAGTTCCATAAATACTCCTCTAATATTCCCATGCTAGATGTATTATTTGCGATAAACATAATGCCTTCTCCGTCTCACTAGGCAAGAGATATGTATTCAATTGTCTGGTTGCCTGCCTACCATTAAAGGCAAATCCCCTCATATAATAGTTTCATTTTTAAATGGAACAGGCCCCTAACACATAAAGCAACAAACGCATGCTCCCATGATTCCAGATCTTTGAGCATAGATGAACCATAAATCAAAGCCAAACTTTTGTTCTTATTAAACTTCCAAATAACATATTATGGAGGTATTTTTCTTTATTTTTTGTTAACCGTTCAATAACATAACATTTCTAGTCGGTGTCATCTGTCACCTTCAGTTCAATTTTTATGATTATGCATTGATAACATGACTAATATTAGTAGTGTAGACCAAAGTGTACATCAGGCTTCATAAGAAATCTTTCTTTACTGACTCTGATAAAATACCAACCACAGAAGATAACTGCAGTGAAAAAAAGGTTGATCCCTCATGTAGACCCACTCCAACATGAAAACTTTCATATCTCTGTTCCTTAAAGCCTCACTGTACTACTTTTAACTACTTGCTCCCTCTACATAGAAAAAATGCCTAAGAGGTGCCTGTTGGTCTCCCATGATCCCCTTTCCTGATATTTATTTTATTTTTATTTATTGAAATATATTTATTCGGGATAACAAGAATGAGATATACATTGTAGCTATATGATCTGTTTAACATCATGGTCCGGAACAGGATAAAAATGTAGTACACGGAAATATAAATAATGAATATCACCAAAGCTCACAAGCAAAGGTAAGAACAGTATAAAACTAACATATAAGAATAATACGCATTAAAAGTAGTAAAAAAGCACAAAACAAAAAACAAAAACGACAATAATTGAAATTAACAGCGGAAAAAACATCAAATCACTTTATTAAAAGGCATTAAAATATCACCAAAAAATAGAAGAGGAGAAAAGATATTAGGAAACTGGTAAAGAGTAAAGGAGTAAAAAGGTAAATAAAGAAAGAGGGGAGAAGTAAATGGAGAGAGAGAAAGAGAGAGAGAGGGGGGGGGGGGGAGAGAGAAAGAAAGAAGCCATGTCAAGAGCAGTAAATGAATCGGCATTGTATCACACAGGTTAAAAAAATTGTCCATTCAAGATTAGGCTTGGGTAAAACAACATTCAAGACCGATAACAAATTTTGTATTACCTTCAAAGCAATTGATTTAACAACTGTTAGCAGAAACCTCACAATATTTGGAAGAATCACAGTGATTCTTCCAAATATTGTGAGGTTTCTGCTTCTATTGGAATGAAAGCATGTCCAAGCATAGTCCCATTCCCTCTTGTTCTTCCCCTCTCTCCCTCTCTCTCTCTCTCTCACCCTCTCTCTCTCTCTCTCTCTCTCTCTCTCACTCTTCATCTCTCTCTCCCTCTATCTCTCACGCTCTCTCTCTCTCCCTCTCTCTCACGCTCTATCTCTCTCTCGCTCTCTCTCTCTCACGCTCTCTCCCCCTCTCTCTCTCTCTCTCTCTCACTCTCTCTCTCTCTCTCTATCTCTCTCACGCTCTCTCTCCCCCCCTCTCTCTCTCTCTCCCTCTCTCTCTCCCTCTCTCTCTCTCACGCTCTCTCTCTCTCCCTCTCTCTCTCTCACGCTCTATCTCTCTCTCGCTCTCTCTCTCTCTCTCTCTATCTCTCTTTCTCTTTCTTTTGTTCTCTCTGTGTCTTTCTCTCCCATATATATCTTTATACCCTATCCCTCTTTCAATCACCCCTTTCTCTTTCTTGCTTTCTCTCTCTATCTCCTTCTCCCCTTTCTCTCAGTCTTGCTTCTTCTCTATCTCACTCTCCCTGTTCTCTCTCTCTCTCTCTCTCTCTCTCTTTCCCTCTCTCTCTATCTCTCTCTCACATACACACACCTACTATCTCACACTGTCTTTCATGCCCATGCACACCCTCTCTAATACACTCCCCAGTATCATAAATACTCCTCTAATATTCCCATGCAAAATGTATTATTTGCGATAAACATAATGCCTTCTCCGTCTCACTAGGCAAGATATATGTTTTCAATTGTCTGGTTGTCTGGCTACCTTTAAAGGCAAATCCGCTCATATAATAGTTTCATTTTTAAATGGAACAGGCCCCTAACACATAAAGCAACAAACGCATGCTCCCATGATTCCAGATCTTTGAGCATAGATGAACCATAAATCAAAGCCAAACTTTTGTTCTTATTGGACTTCCAAATAACATATTATGGGGGTAATTTCCTTTATTATTTACCCGTTCAATAACAAAACATTTCTAGTCGGTGTCATCTGTTACGTTTGGTTCAATTGTCATGATTATGCATTAATAACATGACTAATATTAGTAGTGTAGAGCGGGTTTCTCAAAACTTTTCCTTGACGGTACGGTTCAGCCATCAAAACTTAGTCATCTGCATACAACAGACTTCATACAAAATCTTTCTTGACTGATTCTGATAAAACATCAACCACAGAAGATAACAGCAGGGAGAAAATATTGATCCCTGATGCATGTAGACCCACTCCAACATGAAAACTTTCAACTCTCTGTTCCTTAAAGCCTCACTGTACTACTTGTAACTACTTGCTCCCTCTATATAGAAAACAATGCCTAAGCGGTGCCTGTTGGTCCCCCATGATCCCCCTTTCCTGATGTTATTGAGAGCTGAGTAGATGAGATAACCACCTGCCAGTGACCACGCTAATCTCTCATGGCCAAACTAGTGCAGAGGGGATTTAAGTCTTTATGACGGCCCATTCGCTTTACTGCAATGCATGCGTGCCAATGCTTTCTTGATCCCCTCCTTTGGTATCCCTGAATCTGGACCTTCTACCTTCTTAGCATTCACAGCACATTCTCCCCCTCTCTCTCTCTCTCTCTCCCTCTCTGTCTATCTCTCTCTCTGTCTATCTCTCTCTCTCTGTCTTTCTCTCCCATATATATTTTTCTACCCTATCCCCCTTTTACTCTCCCCTTCTCTTTCCTGCTCTCTCTCTCTCTCTCTCTCTCCCCATTCTCTCAGTCTTGCTTCTTCTCTATCTCAATCTCCCTGTTCTCTCTCTCTCTCCCTCTCTCTCTCTCACACGCTCTCTCTCTTTCTCTCTCTCTCTCTCACTTTCTCTCTCTCTCTCTCCCTCTCCCCTTTCTCTCAGTCTTGCTTCTTCTCTATCTCACTCTCCCTGTTCTCTCTCTCTCTATCTCTCTTTCCCTCCCTCTCTATCTCTCTCTCACATACACACACACACACACACACACCTAATCTGACTCTCGCACTGTCTTTAATGCCCATGCTCACCCTCTCTCATACGCTCTCCAGTTCCATAAGTACTCCTCTAATTTTTCCCATGTCAAATGCATGATTTGCAATAAACATAATGCCTTTTCCGTCTCACTAGGCAAGAGATATGTATTCAATTGTCTGGTTGCCTGCCTACCATTAAAGGCAAATCCCCTCATATAATAGTTTCATTTTCAAATGGAACAGGCCCCTAATACACAAAGCAACAAACGCATGCTCTCATGATTCCAGATCTTTGAGCATAGATGAACCATAAATCAAAGCCAAACTTTTGTTCTTATTAAACTTCCAAATTACATATTATGGAGGTAATTTTCTTTATTTTTTTAACCGTTCAATAACAAAACGTTCCTAGTCGGTGTCATCTGTTACCTTCAGTTCAATTTTCATGATTATGCATTGATAACATGACTCATATTAGTAATGTAGACCAAAGTGTACAGCAGGCTTCATAAGAAATCTTTCTTTACTGACTCTGATAAAACACTAACCACAGTAGATAACTGCAGTGAAGAAAAGATTGATCCCTCATGTAGACCCACTCCAATATCAAAACATTAAGAGTAGGCCTTCTCATTTTCAAATCTCTGTTCCTTAAAGATACTATGACCCTTTTGCAACCAACATCAAATTCTGTAGAACTTTGCAGGAACTATGAATATGTCATGTATGTCCTATCTGTGAAATGTAAACGTTAACAGTGTCATATAGCTCCAATTAGTCTCATTTGACAACGCCCCCTATCGTCAGAGACCAGCAGCCTAACCGTGTGTTATCATATGGACATTTACCCCCAAAAAATCGTTAATTTTTTTTTTTCAACGAAAAGCACATCCACCCCGACGTTCGTTGACACTAGCTCTTTCATTGGAACCCTCATGTCCCATTGACTTTTGAAAGTTCACCCATCGTAATTTGATCAAAATAGGTCGCAAGTCGCCATTGCATATATAACGCATGTGTAACAGGTCGAACTTTGGACGCAATTTATCACGCGATTTTTAAGATTATAGGTCAAGCACACGACGGATAAGAAGCATGAATTATCATAGGTCAGTTCTGCTTGGTTCATTTTGTCCATTTTTCCATTTAGTATAGGCAAACATTTTGCCGAGGTAAGCAAAAATATGAATATTCATGGGACACCATGGACTCTTCGAATATTTACAGAGGGGTGCAATTGTGCACCGTATCAAACTTCCCTACTTTCAGTCAAGTATTTCATTGTATTATGTAGTTTGGTAGGTTTATTTTACTGTGTAATTATCAGATATCAATGATAGTTTAAAGATATGGAAAAGGTTCTTGTAGTTTATACTTAGCAAAGCAATCTCACATACAAAATCACTATCAAGTGTCGTCTGCTCCGCCATTTGCCGTCTGCTACACGTTCAAGGCACATATTTATCTGTGGACTGTGATGTAGACAGTTTACTCGTCATTGTAGATTTATGATTAGCCATCTGGCACGCATACAATTACCACACACACGAACACTCTCACTTCCCCTCCCCGACACACCATCTCCGCACACCCGGTTCACACATACCCAATGGCACACCTTGTAACATAGTGGAACATTCTACGAAATTGACACTTTTCCTGCAAAATAGACCCCTTGAATCATGTAAGACGTATTTTACCCTATTCTAATTACATGAATGCATGCCAAGATAACAATGGCTGCGTTTCCATGCAGAAATAAAATTAGTCTGCGATTAGAAATAGTCAGTTTTTCGATAATTTCACAAAATATATTTGCCGCCTCATACAATATGACGTCATTGACAGCTGATTGGCTATAGTTTGGTAGTGACGTCGAACTAGCTACGTTTGTGCTGGCTTTGGTCCAACGAGCGAAAATGAGACAACCGGAGCAATATGCCTAATATTCAAATTATGCAAGGAAACCCGTTTACTTGCTAGACTTCACTGTCAGACACTATTGAGTGACTGACTGGCTTTTTATTCTTTAGTAATAACATACATAAAATGAGCTGTAAAGGCTACGTGTGCATTTTTCTACATCAATAACCCACTTTTTGTAATGGCTAAAAATAAACTGATTGAATCTTTGCGCAGCATAAAACGTACGACCATTCAATACAATGGTCTGAAGATCAGACTATTACTTACTGGCTCTATAGCTCTTAAGTCGATTCGACAACTAATAGTCGTTATTTTCCCAATTATAGATATTTTTAAGCCCCTCTTTTGTTAGGGAAGTTCTAAATTAGTTTTATCTTTCAAATGCCGTTAGAATTTAACCTTTTCATTTTTTTGGCCTGCAAATTGTACATAGTACCTGTCAGGCATTGCAGAGGCATTGTTTAACAATGATAACTCTGAGATGCATTGCTCTACGTGTTATCAGTGTCTGTGATATGGTGTAATATTGAAGCCCTAAAAAATGACCTTCAAAATGATTATGAACTGCCTCAACAAAAAAAAAAATCTTTGAGTGACCGGTTTTACCATACTCATTTTCCCCAGTAGACTGTAGTGTTATAAAAACCGTTAAGAAAACGAAAAGTGAAATTTCGATTTCCAATCATATATATCTTGATAATCAGACAGGCGATCGGCTTGTAAAAGTCATGGGATTCCTGACTGACCTTAAGGTTTATAATTATGATTGCAGCATGAGCTGAATCCAGGATTTTGTTTAAGAATCTGAGGCAATGTTACCGAGTCACTTTAAGTCTTTATGATGGCCCACTCGCTTTACTGCAATGCATGAGTGCCAATGCTTTCTTTATCTCCTTCTGTGATATCCCTGAATCTGGACCTTCTACTTTACTAACATTCACAACCCCATCCCAAACATTAAGAAAGAGGAAGAAGAGAGAAAAAAATCAAGAGAATAAAGAACGATGGAGATTTCTTGGAAAGAGAGACTGACAGTCACCACTTTCAGACAAACATCTACCATACATACGTCGACTGTGGGTTATTGAAGTGTTGAAAAGTGTAACATTCTCTTTTAATGTCAAATGATGCTGCATCCAATCCTCTTCTCCTTATAGGGGTTAGTCACGCCAGGGATGGGTATCCCCGTCAGAAGGCATTGTTGCATATCTTTTAGTTACACAACTTGATCGCGTATAACTGGAATTCATGACGCTGTATGTTATTACTTCCTCTTAGGCTCTACATGTCCTGCCGTTAGGAACGGGGAGTCGACATTTGAGAACTTTTCTACTTTCTCAAGTCAAGGAAGTTTGGATGTTACGAGCATTTTTTACCAAACTGTTGGGCTCAAGATTTGTAATAATGTAAAAAAATCACGAGTTTTTTTTTGTCTTTTCCAAATATGTGTAACATGGTGGAATATTGCTCATGTAGTCCTTCTCTCTTCTTGTTGTATTCTCTCTCTTTCTCTCTCTTTCTCTCTCTCTCTCTCTCTCTCTCTATCTTTATCTTTGTCTCTTTCTGCTGTATCTTTCTTTGTCTTAATTTGTTATAGATGTATTTATAAAATGTGCTGGCATGTCTAGTTGAAGCTATCTATTGAAGCTATCTTGTTCCCACACTGGGATATAGCCTTTATGACCCTATTGCCATTCACAGTATTAATCCATCCTGTTCGATACAATACTAGACTTTAATGCCATTCATAAATCTGTAATAATAGAGATTAAGCTCTATGAAAGGGGATTTAGATATCAGACGGGCTCTTTGTGGTCATTCATGCTTTGTGACTATTCTTAGAAATATGCTCTTTGAAGGTCACCTCATAGGACTGTGTCTTGGGCCATGAGTGGTGACCTTGAACCAATAAGAGTAGAGTTTTAGATTAGACCCCTTCCCCCTTTTTAAAGTAATGACCAATAAGATGATCGGAGGAAAAGTCAAGTATGAATGTTTAATGAGGTATAAAAGTAGTTTGCATGGATATTTTGATCACTTGGCTCCACCCCGACTTGGTCTCCTCTACCTGTACCCCTGTCCTCCCATCTCCCTCAAGCTGTCCCTGAACTAACAACTAATTGCTGCATGTGAAAATCAACAAGCTCTGGACTCACAAAGTTATCGAAGTACAGCGTTGTTCCAGAATCGTTCAAGAAAGCCAAGTCACTTCAATCACCAAGTCGGGAATATTCAACTAAATTATACAACATACTTCAAGGGAACTTAATCTGAAAGTGTCAGGAACTGATTCATAAGGAGGAACATTGATAGGAGGAACATTGATTGCAGATACGTCGGTAAATAGGTACCATTAACCCTATGCCAATTTGATGCTGTGTTCCTGATTTTGATCCTGAGTTCCTGAATTTGATCCTGTCGTCCTGATCCCGCAACTGTGTTCCCGTCTTCGACGTCGTCATCTTTCCTGTTCCCATACCCGTAGCAGCGTAGCATCGTTGTCCATCTCTTCATCTCGTCTGTAAACGGCCGAATCGGTACATCCACTCGAATCGCGAACAGTCTACCGCGTTGTATGTAAGTGGCCACAATACTAACAATTTCTAACTAACCTCCTTCTTCCCAACCCTTAATGTCCCATTTATTTAGACTAACAAGTTAAGGCTTTTAAAGTGTATTTTAGCTTAAGGTGTATTTTGATATGAATGTATGTTGAAGAGAAGACAGAGATCTTCTGGATTATTGATACTATTTCCATGACATTGTTTGATGATAAATACTGTTAGAAGAGTAGTTGATACAGGTCAGTGATTGGTAAATAAACATATATGACACCTTAAATATTATATCGTGTCCCAGCGCTTTTATTCTTTGACTTTATTTTAAATCGGTGGTCTATTTGAACTAACCCCTCCCCCGAGTGAAAGTCATAGCTAGCGGACCAATACAAAAACCTGATTTCACTCGGAGCTCGATTCTACTATTTCATTATAATAGAAGACGGCGTGGTGTGGGCGGTTAGATATGTATTATCTGAAAAACCTTTCAACTGTTTGGATTTTTATTAGGAGTTTTAGGTGTTAGACCTGCTCAACATACATTTGACTGATGAATATTACACACACGTGTATAGGTATGAAACAGATGAGTGTGGCTTCTCAGAATACGGGGTTATAAAAACTAATTATGTTTCAAAGTGGCTTTTACACACCATGAATCTGTCAATTCAAATACTTTGTCTCGATGAATGCTCCCCAGGGAGTGGAGAATGTGCATGCATTGTGTGCGGGTAAGCCTGAATCCGATGACCGGGGTAATGATATATATCTGTAAAGCGCTTTGAGAGGGCCTTCGGTCTTGAAAAGCGCTATAAAAGAACTAACTATTATTATTATTATTATCCAAACTGATTCGATGTCTTTTTACAGGATGCGCATTTTGAGTGGAAACAAAAGCATTTGATACGCTAAATCACAATATTTTGCATAAAAAGCTTCAAGTTTATGGAATTCGAGAAGTTGGTTCATGATGGGTTTTCATCGGAATATCTTACAATTGATTGTGTAGTCACACAAGGATCAATATTAGATCCCCTTCTTTTCTTAATGTATATTAATTATATAACCAATGCATCATCCCTGTTATCGTTTATGCTCTTTGCTGACGACACCAACATTTGTTATTCTCATGACGATTTGGATGCCCTTATTCATACACTCTATTTAGAATTACCAAAAGTAACAAACTGGTTTAAAAGTAATAATTTATCTCCTAATACCAATACACGACTTCATACACTTAAAGCCGTTTTTAAGTATTGCTCCCAATTCGCCAAGAATTTTGATGTCAAAATTTCACTTGAATTGTATCATAATGTGAAAGAGGATGTCATTTAAGACACACTTCTTGAAAGATTCCACCCCCCCCCCCCCCAAAAAAAAAGAAAAAAAGAATGTGTTTAGTCAAACAATTTGTTTTCTTTACAATAGCCTTAGAACGTCAGAAATGTACCCCCCCCCCCCAAAAAAAAAAAAAAAAAAAAATATATATATATATATATATATATATAATAAATAAATAAAATAAATAAAATTAAAAAAAAAAAAAAAAAAAAAATAGGTAACCTTATTGATAAAACGCTGAGCTAAGATGAACACATACGACATATAATTACATGCATTTCTAGGAATATTGGCATACTTTATAAGACAAAAAGATATCTTTCTAAAAAGACCCTTTTAATGCTATATAACTCGCTCATCTTGCCATACATTTCATATAGTAACTCGGTATGGGCTTCAAGTGCAAAGACAAAAATTAACCCTAGTTATTAAATGCAAAGCGCTTCGCGTATATACATCACTATATTGTGTAACTCCTGTATACTTATATAACTTTTCATCATTAACATCAGCATCATCAACGTTATCACCATCACCAGTATTTGTCTTAATATCGTTATCATCAACCGCTCCCCCCCCCCCCCTTTACTTTCCCCTGGGCTTTCACGGTATCAAGCAATCGCTTATTGTAATAGCCTTACTTCTTCTGCAACTTTCTTAATGAATGATTATTGGTATTGTGTTATTCGTTAAATTTTGTTTTAGTGTCATAATTTAATATTATTGTATTGTATACACATTCATGAAGCTTGTTATATTTTGTATATATTGTATTTCTGAAATGCAATTTGATTTGTATGTTGCAGAAGAAAACAAATTCAATTCAATTCAATTGAATTCAACTATACATGTACATCTGCAGTGTAAATGTACTGTATATGGCAATTCTCACAGGTATTAGCATGATCAGTCCCTGGGCCCAAAACTTTAATATCTCCACCCTCTTACTAAGATGTGTGTCTAAATAGTGCATAAAGCGTTAAGATGAAGGGCATCGAATTCAAATGTTGTACGAGACCGTGAATGGCTTCTTGACATAAAGAAATGGAATACAAAGCAGGTGAATTTTTTTTTGAAGCGATAGGAGGGAAAGCCTTACTGAACTTGTACGTCACCCTATATAGGATAAACGCCTTTTCATAAACCATATAAAATAAAGAAAAATCATGACGACGAATAATGATTAATATAACATTCAGAGAAGTCATTTTTTCATGGCTTCAATTATTTCAAAATATGAGAATCCCGTAAGACCAAAATCTGTATTAAATACCTCTGTATTCATTGCTATACCTCGATTTTATACTAACAATCATCTCTTTGATCTGCAGTACCATGTATGTACATTTTCCTACATCCTTTATTTTCCTGGTTCATTCAAATTTAAATATTAATTATTTTAGAGCGGTAAACTCCTATGTCAACTTTTCTCCCCAATATTTTTTTTTCCTTTTTATTCAATATATAGTGAGAGAGAATAAAGATACCGATAGAGAAGACAGAATGGACATGGCGCTTTCTAAAGCGGTGGAGGAAGGTGATCTTGTAAAGACAAGGTCTATTCTAGAAGACGAGACAGGTGATGCCAAGCTGGTTCTGATACGCAGTGTGGATCCTGATGGAAAGACGCCCCTCCATATCGCTTCAGAAAAAGGGCATATCGACCTCGTGAAATATATGACTGATTTGGGGGCGGATCTAGAAAAACGAAGTAGAAGCGGCGACGCCCCTCTTCACTATGCGTCTCGGAGAGGTCACCAGAATGTTGCACAATATCTCATCGATGAGGGAGCAGATACCAATATTGGCGATAGCAATGGCTATACACCTCTCTATCTTGCTTCGGAGAAGGGCCATTTTGGTGTTGTTGAATGTCTAGTGGATTCAGGAGCAGATGTGAACAAAGTATCATGTTACAACGCCTCACCCCTTCATGCTGCATCCAAATATGGTCATCTGAACGTTGTGAAATATCTTATCTCTCACAGAGCAGATATGACATTAAAGGGATGCGAAGGTCAAACTTCTCTTAGTACTGCGGCTTTATGTGGCCATCTTGATGTAGTAAAATACCTCTTAACTAAAGGTGCAGATATTAACATGGGTGATAACAACAAGTACACACCACTTCATGCGGCATCAAAAGAGGGTCATCTACATGTTGTTGAATGTCTAGTGAATGCAGAAGCTGATGTGAATCGAGCAACTGAGCAAGGCAGGACACCTCTTCACACGGCGTCATATGCAGGTCATGTAGACATTGTAAAATATCTAATTTCTCAAGGCACGATCCCGAATTCGGTTGATAACGATTGTGTAACACCTCTGTACTTTGCCTCACAAGAGGGTCATGTACACATTGTAAAATATCTAATTTCTCAAGGCGTGAACCCGAAGTCGGTTGATAACGATGGTGATACACCCCTGTACATTGCCTCACAAGAGGGTCATCTTGATGTTGTTGAATATCTAGTGAATGCTGGAGGTGATGTGAATCGAGCAAATGAGCGAGGCAGGACACCTCTTCATACGTCGTCACATGCAGGTCATGTGGGCATTGTAAAATATCTAATTTCTCAAGGCGCGAACCCAAATTCGGTTGATAACGATGGTGAAACACCCCTGTACCTTGCCTCACAAGATGGTCATCTTCATGTTGTGGAATGTCTAGTGAATGCAGAAGCTAATGTAAATCGAGCAACTGAGCAATTAGGCAGGACACCTCTTCATACGGCGTCATATGAAGGTCATGTGGGCATTGTAAAATATCTAATTTCTCAAGGCGCGAACCCAAATTCGGTTGATAACGATGGTGCTTCACCCCTGTACTTTGCCTCACAAGAGGGTCCTCTTCATGTTGTTGACTGTCTAGTGAATGCAGAAGCTGATGTGAATCGAGCAACTGAGCGAGGCAGGACACCTCTTTATACGGCGTCATATGCAGGTCATGTAGACATTGTAAAATATCTAATTTCTCAAGGCGCGAACCCGAATTCGGTTGATAACGATGGTGAAACACCCCTGTACCTTGCCTCACAAGATGGTCATCTTCATGTTGTGGAATGTCTAGTGAATGCAGAAGCTAATGTAAATCGAGCAACTGAGCAATTAGGCAGGACACCTCTTCATACGGCGTCATATGAAGGTCATGTGGGCATTGTAAAATATCTAATTTCTCAAGGCGCGAACCCAAATTCGGTTGATAACGATGGTGCTTCACCCCTGTACTTTGCCTCACAAGAGGGTCATCTTCATGTTGTGGAATGTCTAGTGAATGCAGAAGCTGATGTGAATCGAGCAACTGAGCGAGGCAGGACACCTCTTTATACGGCGTCATATGCAGGTCATGTAGACATTGTAAAATATCTAATTTCTCAAGGCGCGAACCCGAATTCGGTTGATAACGATGGTGATACACCACTGTACATTGCCTCGCAAAAGGGTCATCTTCATGATGTTGCATGTCTAGTGAATGCAGAAGCTGATGTGAATAGAGCAAATGAGCGAGGCAGGACACCTCTTCATACGTCGTTACATGCAGGTCATGTAGACATTGTAGAATATCTAATTTCTCAAGGCGCGAACCCGAATTCGGTTGATAACAATGGTGTAACACCCCTGTACATTGCCTCATTCAAGGGTCATCTCGATGTTGTTGAATGTCTAGTGAATGCAGGAGCTGATGTGAAGATAGCAAATGAGAAAGGCAATACACCTCTTTATGCGTCGTCATATATTGGTCATATAGACATTGTAAAATATCTAATTTCTCAAGGCGCGAACCCGAATTCGGTTGATAACAATGGTGATACACCCCTATACTTGTCCTCATTCAAGGGTCATCTCGATGTTGTTGAATGTCTAGTGAATGCAGAAGCTGATGTGAATAGAGCAAATGAGCGAGGCAGGACACCTCTTCATACGTCGTCACATGCAGGTCATGTAGACATTGTAGAATTTCTAATTTCTCAAGGCGCGAACCCAAATTCGGTTGATAACAATGGTGATACACCCCTGTACTTTGCCTCACAAGAGGGTCATGTAGACATTGTAGAATATCTAATTTCTCAAGGCGCGAACCCGAATTCGGTTGATAACAATGGTGAAACACCCCTGTACTTTGCCTCACAAGAGGGTCATGTAGACATTGTAAAATATCTAATTTCTCAAGGCGCGAACCCGAATTCGGTTGATAACGATGGTCATACACCACTGTACATTGCCTCGCAAAAGGGTCATATTCATGTTGTTGAATGTCTAGTGAATGCAGAAGCTGATGTGAAGAAAGCAAACGAGCGAGGCAGGACACCTCTTCATACGGCGTCATATGCAGGTCATTTAGACATTGTAGAATATCTAATTTCTCAAGGCGCAAACCATAATCCGATTGATAACAATGGTGCTACACCCCTGTACGTTGCCTCACACAAGGGTCATCTTAATGTTGTTGAATGTCTAGTGAATGCAGAAGCTGATGTTAATCGAGCAACTGAGCAAGGCAGGACACCTCTTCATACGGCGTCAAATGCAGGTCATGTAGACATTGTAAAATATCTAATTTCTCAAGGCGCGAACCCGAATTCGGTTGATAACGATGGTCATACACCACTGTACATTGCCTCGAAAAAGGGTCATATTCATGTTGTTGAATGTCTAGTGAATGCAGAAGCTGATGTGAAGAAAGCAAACGAGCGAGGCAATTCACCTGTTCTTGCGGCGTCATATGCAGGTCATGTAGACATTGTAGAATATCTAATTTCTCAAGGCGCGAACCCGAATTCAGTTGATAACGTTGGTGATACACCACTGTACATTGCCTCGCAAAAGGGTCATATTCATGTTGTTGAATGTCTAGTGACTGCAGAAGCTGATGTGAATCGAGCAACTGAGCGAGGCAATACACCTCTTCATGCGGCGTCATATGCAGGTCATGTAGACATTGTAAAATATCTAATTTCTCAAGGCTCGAATCCGAATTCGGTTGATAACGACGGCTATTCACCTCTATGTGTTGCTTCTCAAGTGGGTCATCTCGATGTCGTTGAATGTCTTGTTAGTGCAGGAGGAGATGTTAACAAACCAGCAAATGATGGTGATCTACCACTTCATGCTGTCTCTCGTGGGGGCTACCTTGACATTATAAACTATCTCATCACGAAAGGAGCAGATATCGAGGCACGTAATACTTTCGGTTGGACAGTTTTTCATTTCGTAGCAGGTGATGGTCATTTGGACTCGTTGGAATATTTCTTACGGAACAACACAAGAGCCACATCGGGAAATAGTTACGACGCCCTTGAAGTGGGACTTCAGGTATTGTAGTCAATACAAACTGCTTTTTACTTAACATTAGGGTCGCGCAGGGTGGCGCGCTGGCCGAAAATTAACCACAAATTTGTTGTATGGTGTCTTCACTAGTGCTGTCTCAGAGGGAAAAATTGAAGAAAAACCGGGTCCGTCGGGATGAGTTACCCGATTTCAGGCCTACAGATACCCGAGTAAGGATTTAAAGCATTCTAATGAAGACTAAAGTTTAAAAATTGCGAAAAAGTTAAAAATTCCTTAAACTTCGTCCGCACAATTTCAGAAAGTTACTATCGAGTCCTTGAGTTACTGTTCTCATGTAATCAATATAGGCATGTAATTGAGACATTACTGTATCCTAAAATCTGCGAAATATTAAATACTTCGTCATAACACCTCTTTCACACAATTTTAAAAAGGTTAATATTGAGTCCATGAATTACTGTTCTCATGGAATCAATATAGGCATGTTATTGAGACATAACTGTAGCCGCGGACAACTACCCCCAAAACGTAACTGGGAGGTCATTGTCCCAGGAATCAATGCCCTGGGTGTAATTTTTCTCGGGGGAACTGCTAGAGGATAATTGTCCAGGGGTAGATGTCCGGGGATGCCTGCAGTCTTATAAATGTCTCAATAACAAGCCTGTGCTCAAGCCATAAATTTGATGTTAAAAGATTAGAAAGAGTGGAAATAAGAATAACAGCAAAATCTTGTAAGAAAATATGATGTTGGTGTTATAGCTTCGGCATTTATCTGAAAAATTAGAGTTGATAGGAACAATGAATAAGTTTCTAAAAGTAGGTGGAAGAAATTTAAATAAACGATTTTTCAAATTTTCACAATTTTTAGACTTCCATCTTACATTTTTATAGTTTAAATTTTTACCTTATTATCTGAAAGCCTGAAATCGGGAAAATAATTAAGAGAGCCGGGACGCGTTTTTAACTTTCGCTTTGAAACAAACATTCGAAGACTCCATACAAAATTGATGGCTAATTTCGGCCAGTTCGTCGAGCCGCGCCGCGACTGGACCGTTTAGTAAAAGCCATTCATATATCAATATGTAAAACAAGTGTATGACATGCAGGCAAATGCAGTTGTTAAAACGTGATATATTTCTTAACTTGTATCTCCATAAGATATATGTCCAATGTGTGAAAAGCCTAAATATTTTTTTTTAACCAGGGATGTACTCCACGTTGATTTTTAACCTACCAATCTATTATTTGAATAAGGTCCAGTTGCTCTGGACGAAAGCAAAAGACCGAAAAGGAAAGACCTAATCCGGTACCAGAGAGGACATTATACAGTGTTTTAATTTGTGCGTATTTAGCACAGAATTGGGGATTAGGACTGGCTAATAGGATCTCACAAGTGAAGTATTACGTTATTCAGCCCAAAGCTTCTAAAATGTCTTGTTTTCGAAATACAATAGCTGATTTCTAGCAGTGCTGAAGATATTTGTAACAAGAAATATCATAAATACGTATGATAACATGTAGATCTTAATGTCGAAAAGATAATTTCCAAAACTTGTGGTAAGTAAAAGATGATATTCTATCAACACAATGATCATCCAAGTCAGTAAGCTTTCCGCATTCTCCCTTATTGTCTCTAGTATTGGAGAGAAACTTTATTCGTTGATGAAATTAGAGTAGGACTACGTGTATATTATGATAGGCCTACTTAAAATGTATAGGCATCGTACCGATATGATTTATCTTACAGACCTTAACAGGTGTCACGCTACTCATGGTTGCTGCAAGAGGAGGACATCTGGATTGTGCACGTCTGCTGCTCGAAAACAATTCATATATTGAGACAGAGGATGCAGAAGGATGGACAGCCCTCCATTATGCTGCAGCAAGGTGAACTTCCTATACAACATTTTACATACTTTTAATATACTACTCATCTTTTTCCAGGACTGTATCACAAAATACTACTATGTTCATTTTTTTAATGCTATTACATTCGACAAAAACATTCATTTTTTTATTAAAGCAGAATAACCTTTCTTATTTTTGTTTAAATAGTGTTAACGTGTTATTTCTTTGGAGTCAAATGTTAACGGTAGGTTATTTAGCGGTTCCATACGACATGTAGATTTGAAAATGAATGAGACGCAACCTTATATAAGTTCCGCTACAATTACAATATATTTTATTAAAACAAAGAACAGCACAAAGAAGAAGAGCACCCCAAAAAAGCAGATACAAATGTAAATGTAATTATATAATAAATATAAAAATATGTTTTCTCGTTTTCATGAAGTGGTAATGAATCAATGATAAATGATTTACTGGATCGGAAAGCAGTTATGAGCAAGAGACTTTCTAGAAGAGGCCAGTCACCAATGGGTATTGCTCTGAGCTCTGGCAATGCTGATACTGCACGGGTTCTTCTTGATCAGGTACATGCAGATGTAACTCATTCAGCTTATTATGTTAATTACTATGACCTTTGATGCATTTCCATCAGTACCGGCATCAGTACCACCGCCACCCATACTATACCCCCCCCCCCCCCCCACTACCTCTACTGTTTACACTTTATCAATTATTTGAATTTCCCTATACCGTTCTGCTATTAGGCCTGCTGATAAATAAGTATCATCTCTTTTATGCTGGTTATTACATGCCAAAAGTAAATGTATATCACATTATTATATAATGATAATGATAGTAATGAATGTTCGAATACGAAGTTTTATCTATCGCGTGTCTTTTACTCTATGGATAGCGTTTTAATATAAGGTATATTTACGTGTATTTATGATTATTTAGACTCAATCAAAATTCATTGAGAGACAACATTTTAATTCCATCATTTATTTGTGTTGTTTTCTTTATCACAGGATGCATCATCTATACATCACAGCGACAGTACTGGTCTAACACCCATTCACCTTGCCACTGTAAGCGGGCTAACTTCAATCATTGAAAAGTTGGTATCACTAGGTGCTGGTGTAAATCATCAGTCACACGATGGCCAGACACCCTTACATGTTGCCATCAGACTATGCCACTGTAAGAAAAGACAGGTTGAAGTGACGACAGCTTTGAAGCAGGTTACGTTTTTCTTTTTATAAGTTTCTATTTTAGAGAGAACTGTTAGTTTATCTAATTGTAAGAGGGGGTAAGAGAACATTTTTTTTGGTCCCGAAATTCGAAAATTTGACCTATCAACATTTCATTCCGTTTGGGAGGGGGGGGGGGGCTGCTCAGTTTCATGTAGTACATGTATATATATGTTGATTCATCATTATTAGTAGTAATAAGTAGCAGTAGTACTTTTATAGAATATGCCTATCAATATCAGTATTATTACCATTAACACTAGCATTCTTATCATCATCGTCTATATTATTAATACGCAAAATCGCCGCGGGGGGTCCAACACGGGCCAAAACGGTTCCTCAAAAACGTCTTTCCCCGACCGCGCTTACCTCCGCCGTGGCGCGGGGACGGCGGCACAATTCCACGAGGCATGTCTCCCGTAACCCGCGTGCCACGTCGACCCCGCGATCGACGTCCATGTCGTTAAACGCGGTTTCGGGGTGCCGGGGAGGACGGGCGAACGAAAGCACGGCGGGCGTGGTGGATTGCGAGGAGGCGACGAACCCGCGAGAGCGAGTCGACAAGGCGTGCACCCGCCCTCTGTCTAATTATCAAAGAGAGACGAAGAGACACACGATGGACGAGAATCAACTCGCGTCAACGGGTGTAGCATATCACGTAGTAAAAGCTGCGGCGTATCCCGAGTAAGACCTCTTGCTATAGGATTTGCTTTGTAGCATGTAAGAGAAATACACATTAACAGACGACTCACCCGGGTGATGGGATGTAGCCAATATGTACGCTCAATGGGTTGAGCTGACCCGTGCTATGCGTCTTTCTATAGGATATGCTTTGTAGGCCAGGCGCCCATAGTGTACGTGTATTTCACGCTCACCGTACACACGTACACACACTCGATTCGAGTCTTGGCGATTGCGACAATTGGCGCAAACCATGGACCTATTTTCGCGTAAAATCTTTACTCTGAAAACAATTATAAAAATTCTGTGATCTATACCAACATATTCATAGTCCAAGCTTCTGTTTTATAGGTCTTTTCATGAAAACTACATCGAAGTCACAACAATAATAACGCTAATAGATCTGTGATAGTACGCCTAATCAATCTGCGATTTTTGCACACACACACAGCATACAGGATTTCAAATGCCTTCCAGCGCCCAACTCAGTCGGGTCATCACGACGCTCAAGCCATCGTTTTACGCTGCGCTGCAGTTACTGCACTACACGCTGTATAGATTTGATTTCCGTATGTTTGATTTCGTTTAGCGTTGGTTATTTGAAACTTTTGAACTCCGAAAGAATATGTTAAATAGACTCTTGATGTTGGATTTCTTTTCTACTGACCTGTTAATGAAAGCATGAGGGATAAAAAAAAAAAAATAAGGACTGCTCTGTAATTGAATGGTGGTGGAAATTATCACTCCCTCGATTTCGTTCAAATACTGGCCCTTCTATCACCCCGTCGGCTTTGCCTCGGGTGATAGAAGGACCGGTTTGAACACCACCTTGGGAATAATAATTTCATCCTCATGAGCAATCAATATTTGTGTATTTTCACTGAGACCTCCGGGACCTCTCTGAAGTTCTTTGTATCATCCATGCAAAATATCATTTTGTTGATAATTTTGTTTAATAGAACATGTAGTTGTAATAATGTATGTTAAGCCAAATTAAACAATTGTTACTCATGTTTTGATTAATTGGAACAAGTTCTAATTAGAGATGAGTGAAAATATGAAAAATGAAAATGGGAGGATTGAGAACAGTATTCGTAAGAAACTGGACGGGAAATGGATAATGAGAATAAGGATATATATGGGAATGAATGAAAAACAATAATCATAAATAATGAATGTGAAAACGGAAGTTAAAGCGTAAAATAGTTTGCATCAGTTTATTTACAAATTACAAATTTCATTTTTTCTTTTAATCTTCAAGTTTTATTATATGTTACAAATAAAAAAAACATTTTAAAATGATATATGAAACAGCAAACAAAAGGTTGATATTCTATCGAATTAAATATTAATAACAAGAGTAGAAAAAGAATAAAAGGATAAAAAGTAGGCCTATACCAAGAGGGAAAATGAAATTGAAAATAAAAGGGGAAAAAAAAACACAGAAAAACAAACATGAATATTTAAAATAGATCATCTAACATGAAAATTGAAAAAATCGATAGCACATCATAAATACAACCACCCACCCCCTAGAATCCCGTGGATTTTCCACGGGTCCTCCTAGTTTCATATTAAAAGTCAATAGTGCCATGTGAATAGATTGCTGCAAGCTATAAACTTAATACAAATATAAGGATCATATTCCCTGTCATCGTAAATTAGGAAAACTGGTATGAGTGTAGAAAAGGCATTTAATCTGGACAGTCTACTTTTGCTTGTTTATTTATACTCACAATAATCTAGTCCTTTTACCGTTTTCATTAACGAAATAGATACAACAAGAGAGTGATGATGACATATCCCCCGCGGAGGCTCTGATACAATTCCTTATCAATCAAGGATCCAAGGTCGACATCAAGGATAACAACGGTTTTACCCCGGTACAGTATGCTAGAGATGAGCGCATTAGGCAAATGGTATTCCGGAGGTGAGAAAATTATAACAATTAGTTAACCATGCACTGTTAAATATGATTCAAGATTTAGTTCTTTAAAATGAATGAATAAACTTAAGGAAATTATCTGCGTACTTAATGTACATATTTTCTACAAAATTCCTGTACAGTGTTTGTCTCGATTCAATTGTTCATAATAAAAGTCGACAACCTATTTTATTTTTCTGTAAAAATTAATCCTTGTGCATTTAAGTCCCAATATTCAAAATAATGTTGATACATTATTGTTATACAAAAGATATACTACGGCGTAAAAAACGGATGCTTATGAACGTTTTTTTTATGCATGAGCTCCCTCTTATTTGAATGAATTACTCAATGTACATAAACCAGTAAGAAGTCTTTGATCATGTAAAAAGAGAATTTATTTTTGTTCCCCCTCTTTTGACAAACACATATGGTTAACGTGTATTTGCCCATGCTGCACTAGTTTTATGGAATAGCCTCCCAGACTCACACAATAAATAAGTCCACCCTGAAAACATATTTCTTTCAACTGTTAAAAAACGAGTAAAGGGAACTCAGTACCCTATTTTCTATTTGCTTTTCTTTCTAAGCACATAGGGAAATACTTTGTAATGTGTTATGCGCTATATAAAAATGGATTATTATTATTATTATTATTATTATTATTATTATTATTATAGGTTATACATCAACATTACAAATAGACTCATACAACATATTTTTGGTTCTTTTGGCAGCTTATCCGAAGATGATGTTCATACATTCCGGGGTATGTATTTCATCTAATTTAGAATGGTTGTACTACTCACTAAGATTGTTCTCAAGGGTCAATAATGGAAAATACTACCCCACCCCTCCCCGTTTTATTCACATCGCAAAGGTTTAAACAAAACTAATAGTTTCTGAGCTCTATATTTCTACAAAACCAAAATACATATTTTAGAATGTAATATCCCCTTTTGTGTATGATAGTGCGGCGTTATTCTGCCATCAAAATAATTATATAGATTCGATGATTCGTTAACTTATCATCCGTACAGCGTTGATAAAACGATGTCCGTTTCAGGCTATCCATTCGTGTGATATGAAATGACTAATCACCAAGCTATCATCAGATGATATAATTCACCTTTTCTTATTTTCTTGTTCCATTTTCCGTCATTTTTGTTTAGATCTTCCGATTGAAAGATCTACTGAAAGTCATCGCAGTATTGGCTGTGAAGGAGGGATTCTACATTTGGATAGCTGTGACGTGACAATGTCGATTCCACCAAAGACAGTGCAGGCTGGCTCTTGCCACGATGTTTCTATAGCTCTAGTTACTGATGATTCCCCACCTATCCGAGAGAGGGAGTTTCTTACAGGCCATTGCATTGGCATCACATTCCCTGCACAATGGCGCTATTCTAAGAACCAGCCTATAACGTTAAGTCTCCCCCATAGTGCAACATTGCTGAAGTCAAAAGATGTGCATGCTGACATCATCTGGAAACAAACTGAATCAACGTCAGGTTAGTTGTCAATAGGAGGATGCAAGTGAGTTTTAAACACAAAATACTACTTTTCAAGATTTGCCACGTTAAATTTGAGTGGCCCCCATAATTGATGCAGTGAAACAGTTAATTAATAAATGTATTTGTTTTTCTTCAAAACTAGAGATGCGCTGCAACTTTTAAAGATTCTTTTGCAGACATCCCTCAATAACCTATTGATATATACTTTTCATCGAATCTCCATATTATATCATCATATCCTCAATCACTAGCCTACTTATTATCGCGAATGTTGTAAACTAGACAATTAGCAACAAACTGAAGAATTGTCAACACTAATCTATTTTAACCTACTACTAACCAGATTTGTATTTGAATTTTTATTTCTGTCATTATGCAATTATTTGCAGTTCACCGTGATGGTTCATTTGAAGATAGTGATACGCAATGTATCATTAAAGAAAGGGAAATCAACCTCGTCATAGGTGCCACATCTGTAATTAAGGACGAGGTACAGCTATGGATCCCGATGAAGCTTCATTATCATGCTCTTGGTAAACGAATGGTGTGCGCCCCTTTCCTTCCCGTTGACATGGCACTTGGGGAAGACATCACACTCCGGATATACATACATGAAGACATACCTTACATTGTTCAGGTAATATGAATATATATATGTATATATAAGTGCGAGAATGCTCAACTCTGACATGACAACGAGTGTTCCAGAAAATATAACATCAACTGAATAAACACACACACAGCACCGACAGCCCAACACACAAGCAAGAACCTGAAGAAGGCCTCACAAGCCGAAAGCTCGTAATAAAATTGTAAAGTACAGCTACGTCTCAAGTTCCTAGACCATTTTCTTCACGCCTATATATATATATATATATATATGAAGGATTACAGGAGTACAGTATGATACATCAAGACAGTTAAAGCTCAAAGCAAAAGACATTATATTAACATGTGAATAGTGTTCCAGATTTATACAACATTTTGGTTGAGACCGTGAAAAATATTTCTTGATCTAGATAATTAAACAAAACACATAGTTTCACTAACTTAAACATGTAACATCTTTCGAAGTAAATATCTTAGAACTGTTGAACAGATTTCCATTAAATGCAACGTACTTTAATCTAATTGGGCCAATCGTAATAGGTTAAATAATGACATTATAACTATACGTATTTCAATCATTTCATTGCTAAAATGTGCGTGTTTTTGTTTTGTTTTTGTTTTTTTAACAGAAAATTCAGGAAGAAGAGGAAAATTCGCTTTACCGCCAAGTACATCCTGGAAGATGTTTTGCACTTGAACCCGAGTCAAGTGATCTACAGCTGGAATGCAATGGGGTGAAAAGGGTGAAAATTATTCTACAAGGATTGTTAACTTAGAATTTCTGCATTCTAAATTTCATTTAAAGATGTACTTAGTAAAATGCATTAGATGCAAATAAATGTCATTAGTCATACTGTTAACGGCCTGCCAATGCCGCGTGAACTCTCAATACTCTCAACTTTAAATAGGCTATGCCTCTATTTTTGGCTTTGTCTGTGTGTGTATAATATATATATATATGTATATTTAAATATATGCACGTGTGTGTCACAAACAAAGTTGATATTATTTCAAGATGTTTGTGTCGCGCTGCACTCGCTACTGTATAGGGCCAGTGTCAGGATTGCATTTGGGGGTTTTGGTTAGGTCTAGGGTAAATGTTAGAATTATGTTTTGTTTTTGTTTTAGCCTATGGTTGAACTCGATTAGTTTTGGAAATTATAGAGGCGCGATTGGCGCAGAAGCAAGTGTCGTAAATCCGTCCACAGCGTCTTCAACATTGCCCCAATTCTGTTTGGAGAAATAAACACTAAATATTGTAAATATAATATTTTATCAGATCATCTCTGCGACAGAAATATTCAACCGGCAGAAGACACTAGTTTCGATGCCAATTACGACGGAAACCAATGCAAGAATGCAGATGATGAACATTTCGATTTCAGCAACAAGTACCAAACAACCAAAAACAACCATGGCATTCATGGCCATACAGACTGGTTTGTCAATCTTGATTCTAGGACAATCACCCCCTGGGCAATCACACCCCCCCCCCCCCCCCGGGCCAATAACCAGCGGGATCAAAATCTGCTGTTATCAAATGCAAATTATTATCATGGTGTTCTACCCATTTAATGAACAGTGGGGGGAGGGGGGTAATTTTCGAAGGGGGGGGGGCGGTGTATTTGTCCTCGGGGATGGTTGTCCTTGGTTGTTCTTGTAGGTCGTATTAGTCCTAGGGGGTAATATTAAGGGGGAAGTTTTCCTCAGGGAGTAATTGTCCACGGGGGTAATTTATTAGGGGGGTAATTTTCCGGGGGGTAATGTCCTTGGGGAGGTAATTGTCTCGATACGGTCAATCTTCTTATGCTCCTCCTCCTCCTTCTCCGTCTTTGTTTTCTTCTTCAGTTACAATTTCTCCTACTTCATCTTCTTTTAATTCTTCTCCTCATTTGTGCTATCCCTCCTTGGTTCCAAAAGGTATTATAAACAACAGCATTTATCGATTAAACACGTTTCACTTTTATCAATTTCATGGAATCCAGGATCACTGCATGTATGTCGATATTCTGATTTTTAATTTGACGAAAACTTATCAGCGGGGGATTCTATAGTAGTAAAAACAAATATTGCACGGTATCTATCATCAATCTAAACTAATCTTGTTCCAAGGAGAAAGGGGTTTCATTAGAAAATGTTGTCATTTTCCTCCAAGGATTCTCCACCGATGTACGCTCAACCCTAGATGAGATGGTCCCTGGATCAAATACTGACCTCAGGTGAAAATTAATCTAATATTTATTTACATTAACAACTTCTTTTGTCAATTCTTTATTGCTCATTACTATCACTTTTTGCTTTTTCCCTTGTGTGACATGCTCTAAATCATTATTATTTTTGAATTATCATTCAAATATAACGATAACAAGATTGACAATTTTAATGTCGATTGTGTCAGCCGAAATATGAACACCATTACACGAGATAAATTAATAATGTATTACCGTGTCATTGAAAAAAACTAAAAGAGGAAAATAAAATCAGACTGGGATGCTATACGAAATGAAATTATCTAGCCTTTCTAATTAATTAAATAATAGCATTTTTGTTTTCTCTTCTCCCGTATTTCCATTTGTAGCAATGCTGAAGAAATTCAGAGTGAGGATTTCATCACAAAAGAGATGAACAGTGATCGGTACTACCAACTTGGTCTAGCATTGGGTTTGTCCTACCAGACACTTGACAGCATCCAGTTCAGAAGCAGACAACATGAGGCAGGAGTTAAGACCCTAAACCAAAGGGCTGCTGTCTCCATGATCCGTTATTGGAAATGCTTGAAGTATTCGGGGTCCCTCGCAGACGATCGTCTAAGAGAAGTGTGGAAGTCCGTGAGCGATTCAGGAGATTCAGCCCCTGTTTTGAAACAACGACGAAGAGCGGGTAAGAACGAACTAAATTTTGAACAGAATTAAACTCATTCTAAAACAGACCAGAGGATATACATAACCTTATAAAAGCGGGATCGTGCAATACAGTTATTTTTCGAATTGAATTGATAAATAAGTTTGAAAAACATCTTTACATGGTCTTTATACTTCTACCTTCCCTCTAAAGAAGAGAAACATGACATACATGTGGAAGACTGCTTCGAAGGAGAATTCCCTCTTGAAGAACCCAGCACTATCCCGACTGTAGGCCTACATGCTTATGATTATGAGGTGAGTGTTTCCACGCGGTATATGTTAGTCGTTAATATTTCCAGAGACTAATTAGTATGTATTTCCAAACCAGGGTCCCGTTGCATGAAACTTACCACTGGTTATAACGCTGCCATTAGTATTATCTACCATGGCAACATTTCTCAACAGCCAATCATATCAAGCTTTCCATGGAATTTACCATTAATGGCAAAAATTACCATCAATGACAGGCTTTATGAAATGGGGCCAAGATCTTTACCACTAATTCGCGGGCTAGAGGTTAATATAGTCGTTATCTATGTGTATATTGTGCATACATAGGCCTGCTAAGCAGACAACCACATTTGCAACTCTTTCAGCATCTAGATAGCAGAAAGATAATCTCCGACTTAGCTAGGAGCCTTGATGATTCTTGGGCGTGGGGTTCTACTATTAATTTCTCTTGCACTCATGTAGATGTGGATTTTAGTATAGACACTGAATTTCAATTCGAGACAATAAATTTGATGTAATGGATAGGAGCAGTATCCAGACACCTACCCCCTGGACATCCACCCCCGGAAAACCACCCCTAGGATAACCACCCTCTAGGACAAACACCCCCTACGACATTTACCCCCTAGGGCCACCACCCTCTAGGACGACTACCCCCTAGTACAACTACCCCCCGGACAACTACCCCCAGACAACTACCCCCTAGGACAGCTACCCGGAACAACTATCCCCAGGCAATTACCCCTAGGATAGTTTGCCGGGGGTAGTTGTCCTAGAGGATGGTTGTCGTAGGGGGTAGTTGTCGGAGGGGGTAATTGTCGTAGGGGGTAGCTGTCTGGGGTTAGTTGTCTGTGGGTAGTTGTCTGGGGTAGTTTTCCGGTGGTAGTTGTCCTAGGGGGTAGTAGTTGTCATAGGGGGGTAGTTGTCTGGGGGTAGTTGTCCGGGGGTAGTTGTCCTTGGAAATTTAAAACATTGAGAAAATACTTGATTCAGCTGTGGAAAAACCCGAAAGAGCTTCTTTTTTTTTTAAAGAGCTCTGGTGAAAACAAAAAACAAGACTTAATTTATACAGAATGTTTGAAATGAATTCAAAAAGCATGTACTGCAAATTTATTTTAAAAAGCCCCTATAAACAAATAATACTTTTGTGACTCATTTGCTTTGACAAAGATGCCCTGCTTGAAAATATTATCAGACTCTTTAGTAAACAGGAATTGGGAATGAGAAGGGGAGATGAAATAAGTGCAAATTTTGGCATTAGAAATATAAGAAGGGAATAACAGGATGAGAGCAAAATATGAAAATTAGGTGACGAAGAGACCCATGAACTAGAACTCTCTTTTAACCGTCTGATATGGTTGCCAGTCGGGGAACTGGGGCGATTACTTAGCATACCAATGTAATAGTTGTTTGTCATTTTCAGTGTATGAGAAAAAATTCACATATAATAATACAGATATATTGACTGCTATGAGAGGCCTAGCTGTTTATATAGGCTCAAGGGGCCGTTGCGGCGGTAGGCGGCACACCGAGGGATCATGGCAGGATGCAACATCCCCGAAAGCCAGTATAGAAACAGCCATGCCTCGAATATTAAAGCAGTCCATATATCTTTTATATACCGAATTCACACAAAAAATCTACAAAGAATTCTTGCCTTATCCATTTCTTGAGTAAAGATTGATAAAAACATCACAGAACATCTGAGACACTGTCTATTAATCTACGCTGGAGAGTTGGTTTAAAGTTATGATCATTCGGGAATCGCACACACACTGTATGGTATCCGCGCTCGCACAAAGATATTTTTACACGTAAACCAATGGGGATCTCAGCAAAATTTAACTATTTTCCCGTTACCCGGGGCAACTGGAATCTTTTTCATGAACTATTGATCGTTACTGGCATTGTTCGTTTCTTTACGGGCATGGTTAATATCACGACTCCAATTTCGACCAATCAGATGGCTAGATTTCTAAAGAGGGATGTATAATAATGGATGATCACTCTTATGTCACAGCAAGTAGTATTAGTATTCCTATAATCCAATTAAATATACCTATTTCACAACTGGCGTTGATTATTTTCCCTTCCAAAGATTCCAAGAGCAATGGGGCACTGGACAGAGAGGCTTCATCATAAGCGATCTCACACTCCTAGTGTCAGAAGCGACTCGTTAAGCAGGTATACAATGACTTTGAAATGCGTTTCAAAGGGTATTATTATCAGTTGCTAGCTTCTAGCAGGTAAATAAGAATTATAATGGCGTTATAGCCTTTTGCCAAAGGACAGTGTTCTTACCTAACATATGTCCTGATTCAACGCGTTTTGAGGGGAAATGATTGCAGATTTAGGGTGGATTTGGCGTTTATTGTATTTTGATATAAAACTCTTTCCCTGGGACCCGAGACTAAAAACCAAATACGTTCAGATCAAAAAATCATAAGTAAAACTTATTGCAGGGCCTCAGGAACAAAAGCAATGATACCGATGAGGCTTCCATTGGTAAACAACCGTTTTATTATCATCATTATCATAATTATCATTTAATAGAAATATCGACTACTACGAGAGGACTGGCTGTTTGTATACGCTCAAGGGGGAGTTGAATCCGCTGCTATCACCCCGAGGCGCGCCTGGGTGGGTGGCGCGCCGAGGGGTGATGTCTGGATGCAACTTTCCTGCGAGCCAGTATAGAAACAGCCAGTCCTCGAATATTAAAGTAGTCGATATCTCTTTTATATACAGAATTGAAACAAAAAGACTACCAAGAATTCTAACCTTATCCTTTTCTTGAGTAAAGATTGGTCAAAACGTCACAGAAAATTTGAGACACTATCTGTTAATCTTCGCTGGAAAAATGACTGAAAGTTTCAATCATTTGGGAATCACAGACAAAAAGCACTATATGGTATCCGCGCTCGCACAAAGACAAACCGATGGGGATCGCAGTATAAGGGCACTTTTCAAAAGACTTTTGACTGGTAGGCGGGTACGAGGGCAATTTTTTAAAGACTATTGACTGGTAGGTGGGGCATGGCTAAAATCACGATTCCAATTTTGACCAATCAGATGGCTAGATTTCTAAGGTGAGGTATTTAATTGTTATTATTATTGTTATTATTATTATCGTTATTGTTATGATTACATTATCATTATCATTAGTATTATTAGTAGTAGTAGTAGTAGTAGTAGTATTGTAATTGATTTTTTTTAAATAATTATTATCATCGTACAGTTACAGCACGTTGCTAGAGGAGGAGGAGGATCGTTCGAAACGTTGTAAGTTGCCCTGTCTTGTACTACATTTCTTCTTGTAATTGTTGAATAACATAGAATGAAAAAGGTGTAATATACCCTAGTTGTTTATTAATACTTAAGTCAAAATAATCAATTGGGAAGTATTTCTCAAAGCATGAGGTGGGCTCGCTAAACGTATCCTGTTATTACATGTCATTTCAACATTCAAAGGTAATTAACTTTGTGAGTTAATTATAGGGTTCTTGCAAGGAGACATAAGATCAGCGAGTTTAAATAAGTTTTTTGAGTCTCCGACAGATATTTATAATAATGTTTAATGCTTGAATGTTCTTTTTCAGATTGCGCATACATTTCCGGTTCAGCTCATGCGCATAAACGAACCTTCTCAACTTCTAGACACATTCGTGACAAAGTTCAAAGGTATATTTTCTGCCTTTTTCTTGTTTCCCATATACCCTGATTACTTGTAATAAAAATTGCGAAAACTGACTTCAATTCAATTATTTCCACAAAACTCATAAATACAGTAAAATATGTAAAACAATGCAGAAAAAACAAACATTATAAATATAAAGATGTAGTTAAGAACAACACATAAGATGATAACTGAGTATATGTGGAGGGATTAGCACAGGCCGAAGGCCTATCAAGGGCTAATCTCCAGCGAAGTTGGGATGATACTTGCCTACACTGTAAAAAAAAAAAATAGTCGAAATAACTCAATAAAATTGAGGAAAAGAATTGCCTTATTTTTATTAAGTAAATATTACCTACGGCATCTTAAGTAGAATTTACTTATTTTGCTGAATAAATTTTTACTCAGTTAAATCGAGTTACATTAACGTAAATAATTTAAGTATTGTAATCATTTTAGATAATTAAAAAAAAGCTATGATAGGATTACATATTGCACGATTTGGTACCCATCTAATCTAACAAGTAACATCCACTAATCATTCACTACTTCTATTTAAGATTTAATCACTAATCACTAACACTACTTCTATTTAAGATTTAACCGTATATATATATATCTACCACCATCACAAACTATTACATACGCTTCAATTCGACACATATTGAAAGGCTCCGAATTTTATATATACTTGATCGTAGCATCTTAAAAGAAAAATTGGTTGACAATTTCCTGAAATATCAAGTTTTGATTTGTTTTGAACTGGGTAACAATTAAAAATTGTCTTGTCTTTGCTTAGCCATGTTAAATGAATTAGTAAATGTTTTCAAGTCCTTAAATTTTCATTCAACCACAAAAAAGAATTGTTTTATTTAAAAAAGAGTTTAATTTGGTCTTAATGAATATTCATAAATTATGTAAATATTTCTATTACGCACTGCATCGGTCCTAACTTTAAAAAGATAAGAATAATCAACATAAATTGTTTGAGTAATACGTATAATTTCTGATTTTGAGTTAAAATTACTAAATTAATACAAGCTGAAATTACTTAAAGTTCTTATGTATTTGATTTTACTTAAATAGTCCACGTATGTTCTACTAAATTGAAAGTTTGAGTTAGCAAGACTTAAATTTAGTGCGTAAGTGGCAAAACTAATGTTTACAAGTAAATTCTACATGGAAAAAATACGTAAAAATTACCAATGAACAAATTATTTTTTACAGTGTATACTAATCATTTTATTTATGTTCACAACTTCTACACCTTCTTTGATATCATTTTCGAAAACAGCTACTGGATAGTCATATAAAATGTCAACATGATGATCAACTGAATCAATGTATATGTTTTTTTCTCTAGAAGGATAATATTGCTATAGATTAAATTATATTTAATCTGTACCTGGATATTGCTCAAAATGTTCTTACAATTTTTTTCTTTCATATTTAGAGTTCTGAGAATTGACCCGCATCGTGAAGATGAAGGTATGCATCCCCTTTCTATATATATACATATATATTTATGTTTTTGTTAGGTTTTTTTGGGGGGGAGTAACAAAAAAATGGATCAAGTTCAAAAGCGCAGTAATTGAATCATGTTTACATGTTCGTTTTCATACAATATTAATGAAAGGACAATTAAAAAAAAGGAACTGCAAGAATGTAATGTACAACATTATCGTCTATGTATTAATGTTTCTTCTTGTTGTAAAATCACTCTTTAAAAAGTCAGACAATCTCAAATTTGGTCATTCTTTCCAGAAGTATGATTTTATTTCGGGAAAAAGGTACGATATTAATCCAGTAATTATTAATTCTAGTGTACCCAAAATCATTTACAGAAAAAGAGCATTCCAAGCAAGCCATTCTTGCATGGATGGAATCTGGGGAAAGAGTTAAGCCGGCGGATTTCAGACCGCATGAGGACACTTCAAAACCTACAGATGACGAGGGGCAGATAATAGAGTCCGTTCATCATATCTCTTCATTGAGCGCCCTCAATGATGAAAACCCATGTCAAAATCTTGAAAGCAGGGATGATTTGAGTGCGGTTACTGACGTGATCCGGCTTGAGAAGCATGGTATTGAAGTAAGAATTCCACCAAATGAAGCTTACAGCGCAAAAGATGTCACTGTCGAAATAATCGATGACATCCCTACTGAGTTGGTGCTAAAGGAAACGGAAGCCATCATTTCCTTCGGCCTGAGAATGTCGCCCTCCGATGCAGCGTTTGACATTCCGGTGACAGTAACGATGCCCCATTGTGGTATATTCAAAAAGCCAGAGGCTGCAAAAATCGTCACTTATTATCGCAAGAATGGTAAAGTCTGGTCTTTCTCGTTGTCTCTGTCTGTCCAATTCATATTGCCGTTCATTAAAGGTACTATGTCCCATTTTCAGGCCAACAAAATGAAAAGGTTAAATTCCAACGGCATTTGAAAGATAATACTAATTTAGAACTTCCCTAAAAAAATGGGGCTTGAAAATGTCTTTAAGTGGGAAAATAACGACTGTTAGTTGTCGAATTGACTTAAGTGCTACCAAGTCAGTAAGTAATAGTCTGATTTTCAGACCATTGTACCAAATGGTCGTACGTTTTGTGTTGCGCAAAGATTCAATCAGTTTAGTTTTGGCCATTACAAGAAGTGGGTTATTGATTTAGACAAATGCTCATGTACCCTTTACAGCTTATTTTATGTATGTTATTATCAAAGAAGAAAAAAAAGCCAGTCAGTCACTCAATAGTGTCTGACAGTGAAGTCTAGCAAGTAAACGGGTTTCCTTGCATAATCTGAATATTAGGACACTGCTAACGTTTAAATTTAACAGATAGGACATACATGACATATTCATAATATTCCTGCAAAGTTCTATAGAATTTGATGTTGGCTGCAAAAGGAACATAGTATCTTTAGATAAACTTGAAGAAAGTAATATATATGAACAAGGAATTTTATTGCACAGCTACCAAAATCAATTTTGGGCTATTCTTCAACCCCCTCCTAAAAAAGGCACTTTAAACCCTAATACTGGTTGGGATGGGGAAAAGAGGCAAGAAATATCGTTAAGGATTAGTGTTTAGAGAGAAAAATAAATGACTGCTGTTATGTTGTGATATAAGGTTAAAATTGCAATACTTATTGGTGAACATATAGGTTTTGACATTGAAGTATATGATATTGTTATATTATAGTTGTGCTAAGGTATTGGTTAATTTTCTTTGATATTTTGCATGATTAGCATCTGGAAGTTTTACAGCGATTCCTTCTACCGACGGTAGCCTACGATGTGTTGTAAGACAGCACGACCTAGATCTTTACATGGACCACTTCTCCGAAATTTGGATTGTTGCTCTCTTCACATGGGCATTCATCGGTAAACGTGTTATTTGTACACCATATATTCCATTGTCAACTCCGAAGAACGATGAACATGTGTTGTTTGTCCGTGTACGAGATGCAAACATTGGAAAGGGAGAGGTTGGTTTTCTTTCCTTTTGTATTTTCTTCATCATATTTTGTTCTTTATCACTATCTCCTTCTTTTGCATTTATATAAGCTATAAAACTTTATTTAAAGAAATATCAAAGGGATTATACGGAGAATTGTCGTGTTATTGTGGTCCATTCACTTGACTCTCAATCCAAGCGTTTGGGAGTTTGAATCCAAGCCAGGCACTGACGTCTTTTGGCAAGACATCAATCCACATGTCCCACTCTTCACTAGGTGTAAAAGGATACCTTGCGATTCTGAGGTAATAATAATTGCAGGGCCCGCAGGAAGAGAAGCATAATACTTATATGCTTACCCTGGGTATATAAGTCCCAATTATTGTCTTCTTCTAATAATTTTGTTTTAACCTGGGCTATTTTGTGTCCTTTTTGTGCATATTTGACCTTTAAAAGAATGATTAAAAAACAATAATAATAATTATTATCATGATGATTATTGTTATTATTATTATCATTATAAGTATTATTATTATTTTAAATATTATTATCATAAGAAGTATCAACATAATTTATATACAATTTTATTACGATGGCTAATCTCTCATGATGTTTGCTGATTTACGTCTTTTAGTAAATCCTCTTCTAATTTTTTGGAATCTAAACTTCTATATGTTCGAGTGTCAAAGCCCTTTCTTTCTTTTGTTATTCTTTTTTTTTCTCTCTCTCTCTCTTTATAACTTATAGTTTACACTTTGTTGAGTGGAAACGCATTTTTAGAATTAAACTATTGAATGCTTTTTCTCAACTTTTAAGGTGCAGCCTGGATACATGGCTCCGATCACGGGAGAGCAATTCTTAGTGAGGTGGCGTTCAGGAGCGTTAAAGATTACTTGCCCAGAAAGCACCATGAAAGACGAGGCCATGGTAACATTCAAACGAGCAGTTTAAATCAACCTGTTCAAAGTTTTCTTAGATTTGAATTGCTAAGTAACGTAAACGAAAGTAAGACAACTAACGCCCGAGATCTCTTTTTTTTTTGTCGGACAAATCGGATGAATATTAGCATCAGTTATTGCAGCTATTTATTGATTGACCACATAATATAGAACCCATAATTTGGCGATTCGAGAGTTAGGCAATTTATGGTTGGCTATCTTCTCTTTGGAAATTTGATTTGCTCAACCATTGAGCATTTCACTTGTCAAAATCAGTTGGTTAACGTTTAACCTAAAATACAATGGACAGTATGCTACCCAGTTATAGTCAATTTTTAGCTCAAAATTCTTTTTAGAAATCGAAAGTTAAATGTGTGGCAGAATGATCTACAATATAGTTTAATATATATAAAATGACTCTTGGACCTTTTTCGTCCTGCATATTTTTTGTTTTTACGAGATCTAACTACGTAAAAAAAAATCAATTTTTCGAGGTAGCTACACTGTCGCTCATATAGTTGGAATATTTTTTTTTTACCCCAATTTATGGAATTATTTTGACAATGATTTATTTCTAATAGATCTAGATAATAGTATACATTCTCAGATTTTACTGAATAATAATTTGCCAGTGTTTGTTTTGGGTGACTGCTAAAGCATGTGTATGCTACAATACTTATCAACTAGGGGCCCTACGCCCTTAAGTCATAAATGACAGTAATGAGGATTAATGCCCCACAAAAGGGCACTAATGTAGCACATCGACACGGTTTTGATCTTGGGGGCTCACAGTTACGAGGCCATTGCTTTGCCACTGAACCATGACTGTACGCAGCGGGGGCTAGGGTAGGGGGCAGCTCCCACAAATAAAAAGAAACAAAGAAAATGTAATAAATTATCAAAAATTCATTGAATTTCCCCCCGGTCCCCAACAGAAAAAAAAATATTCTGTGTGCCCATGCCTTGAGCCATATTGCATGGCTGTACAGAGGATTTTTTTTATGTTGGGGACCGGGGTAAAATGCAATGAATTATTGAAATTGATTGCATTTTCTTTGGGTCCCCTAGTTAATAAGCATAGTAGCATACATATCCTTTAGCAGTCACGCAAAACAAAGTTATTGGCAAATTATTATTCAATAAAATCTGAGAATGTATATTATTATCTAGATCTATTAGGAATAAATCATTGTCAAAATAATTCCATAAATTGGGGTAAAAAAAAAATGTTCCAACTATATGAGCGATAGTGTATAAACGAGTTAGCCCGGACCAAAGACAACTCGGCCCAGCTGCAGAACGGTCAGTTTTTGTCATTTTACCCTAACCCAAACTCTAACCTTAACCCTAACCCTAAACCCTAACCCTAAACCTAACCCTAACCCTAAACCTAACCCTAAACCTGCAAAAACGGGGCCGAGTTGTCTGTGGTTCGAGTTAGCCCGACTCCCTACATATGAATCCATACATATGTATATGATTATTTCGTAGACTCTCAAGGAAAGTGAAATTAGCCATCTGACAGAGCAAAAAGTGATGTATAAAGTGGATACACGAACCGCTGACAAGAATAAAGTGATATTACAGTTCATCTTGGAACAAAGCACAACAAAGCAGCTCCTGGTTCCCATGCACTTAGAAGGTAAATATCATAAAGTCTAATCAACTGAGAAATCAACAAATGGTTGCCATTCATTCAATCTGTCAGCTACAGACATTTGACAATTTCGGAGAATGTGAAGGCATGTAGAAAATGCATCACAAGGAACGGTTTTATGTTGCATTTTAAAATATAACAATAAAGATCTTTAAAGTTGATAACGTTTGGTTGTCATGGTTACCTCATGAATATGGAGTACTTGAAATGTTCATTGATATTGACGGATCAGATAGAAACAGAATCTTGGCTTTGGTTCTATTTTGTGAACCAAATTAATCAAGAAAGTTTTTTTTTTCTTTCTTTTACATCAATTGAATTTTAAAACCAAGCTCCAACTTGTTTAGAGATGTAAGCAAAATTCACGGATGGACATTGGGATGGACATTGGGATGGACATTTCGAGAGTCATCAACGGACATCAAAATAAAATAAAACAGCCAATTTTACTCTTTAAGATAAAAACACACTCATTCTGTGTGCTCTGTACTGTATGTGTTATAATCGCTTTTTTCGTACTATATACACCAAACATGTGTTTAAAAATGTCACTCTTCAAGTGCTTTAGGTAATGCCAACAACTGAATTCCCAAATGATATGTTTAGTAAAATGTGTAACTTAAAGATAACCCTCGTGTAATCATATGCTTTTGTAAATATGTTAATTCAAATACCCTTATTTATACACAAACCTATGAACCGGGACCTACATAATACAAGCTTTGCTTTTAAGTAGGTCCCCCACTTTATTGATTGATTTATATGATTGTATTCTCTGTTATAACTATTATCATGTACATTATGTTTTTTTTATTGTATGTTTAGTTATAATAATTACCATTGATCATTATGTTCAATTATGTTATTTTTGATAAATTGAAATAAATAAACTTGAAACTTAAAAACTTGTAATGGATAAATAAAATTAATCTGAATCCGAATCTGAATCTGAATCTATGTGAAATATGACAAAGCCTTTGTCTTTTGATATTTTAACATCACAAACACGAGGTACTCTTTTTTAACAGCTCATACAGCTTTAAATAATTCCGCGTCGAAGAACGATGAACATTTCATGCAGAGGATTGTCTGACAATTGTTATTTCCTGTCATTTGAAGACTGTATTGAAGTACCGAGTAGCATGAAAATGATGATCACATATTATTGAATTGACGTATCAAGATCAAATTACTTGAAAAGGTTTATTTGTGTAATTAAATTGCAATTTCATTTATAAAGCAACATGATTATGCACGAAAAAACTAAAAGAAATTAATATATGTTTGTTTGCGAAGTTAACAAGGTTTCCCATTTCTCCAATCAGATCCAACCACGGCATCACCAAATAAAACAGATTCCTCGTCCCCGAGACCGTCGGCATCCACATCAGCTAGCAGTCCCCCTACAGATGCAGCAATCACGGCCGGTGGAGTTTCTACTTCTAAAACCAGGTTAGAACTATCTCTTAATCGTTGATGTGGGTATTCGCTAATCATTCTCAATTAAAATCTCATTGATGGGATAATTCATTTCTTAAATAATGACAATAATCTTTCGATATCGTTTTTAGATAATTATCTACTATAATCAAGCTTAAATCAAAAAGGTATACACGAGTATTGCTTGCGTTCTGCTGCAATATTTATATTCGACGATTTCGCACCATCATCTAGTTTTATTTTGACTTCAATTCAGATTTGCATAGATAAATGCATTTTTTGGGGAAATTCGCCCATCTTAATTAAGGAAAGGAAGAAAATAGAATGTAGTAAAATTTGAAAGAATTTGACGATATGACGTCCTCGTGAGACTCATTAACATTTTACATTTAGTCTCCTGTAATCCGCGCCCCACAAAATGCAACATATCATATAAACTGACTGGATGAGGCGCGATGACCTAGTCGTAGAGAATAGTGGCCTCGTAACCGGGAGGTCCAGGGTTTGAAACCAAGTCAACGTGCTCGTGCCATTTGGTAAGGCATTACTACTCGTGATCAAGGCCTCTGGAGGCCTTAAAGCCGCCAGTCTCCTGGTTGTTTACTTACTTACAACCATATTCATGATTTCTTAGGTAAAACAATCATCGTTAATCATTATAAAAAAAGAGAAAATAAGTACAATAATGTATTTAACAAAGAAGTGAGAGAGAAACAAATTAAAATAATGAGAATCAATGCTTATGCTTCGAAAAAAAATCCGAAAAATCTCATCAGAATAGTTATTCATAAGGCACGCAATATAGAACAAAATATCTACATTTTAAGAGAGAGAAAAAAAGTCAGGGAAAAAATACAGATAAGGTATTTACATACAATCCCAGTTATTTGATTCGAGTTGCTTCGATTCATTAGGACAAAAATAAGCTTCATACTAGAAGTTTTAAACCAGTGCTATACATTGTAAACTCGGTCATGTGAGATTATATATAAAAAGTAACATTTCATATTTTCTCTATACAAATTAATGTAGACCGACCGAAGGATTCAGGGAACATGAATTTGACCACATTCTCGAGAAAGTAGCTGAGCAGATTTACAAGAATGTTGAGATCAATAGTCTTGGCAGGGTGTTGGGTTTTGGACCTCCGGAAATACAACGATACATACAAACGAACGAAAAATACCAAACCGTCACATACATGGGAACACTAAGTATGCTTCAGGATTGGAGGAACAGGACTAAAAGGTCCGAAGAACGTGAACAATTAAAGACAGCCCTGATTACGATTAATCGTCGTCGTCTAGCAGACGACCTCCTGAACGATGATATGGCAAGTTAGTGTGAACCAGTATATTTGTAAATTGCTTAGAGACATTAAATCGTCGCTGTTTTCACGAAGTGACGGTAGTGAAAAAAAATTGCATTCACTTTGCGTTACGATTTTCCTCACTACCGTCACTTCGTGAAAACAAGGACGAATTGTATTAAGCGCTATATAAAACCTAAATATTATTATTATTATTATTATTAACCAGGAAAAAAGACAAACTAAATATTTAAATTTCGAATATATTTATGGTTTAATGTTGTACCATGCATGCTAATTACTTCTCTTTATACTAAGATAAATTACATAAAGGCGAAACTTATGACCATACCCACATTATCGCATTTAAAAATAGTTTTTATTTAATGGTAAAAGTAGCCTTCAAAATTAGATATTGGCGAATATATTTTGATTGTAGTCACAACTTCTTTTTGGAATTGCCTGGTTTGTATGTGAGTCCCATTTGTGTCCTTTTTTCTTTTTCTTTTTTTATAATTTTTATAGAATAGGCTTATTACGTAATTTAATCAAATTTATTGCCCAAATCTTTGTTAAGTGCCTCGTTACGAATTAATTTTGCATAAATTTGCACATCATAATGGTGAATGTCCATTGCATTTTTGTTCATGTAATACCATACTGAGCTTGGATCTGTGGGCATAAGTCTGCACATTATAATGCTGAATGTCCTTTGAATACATGTATATTTGTTATATGATATCATATTTAGATTGGATTTGTGTGCAAAAGTCTGCACATTATAATAATAATAATAATAATAATAATAGGGATTTATGTAGCGCCGTCTATCTAGACAATGCTATTCCGAGGCACACAAGAAAAATAAAAAGAATGAGAGAGCTGGATGTGCCACGTACAAGTATTGTTTAAAAAGATAAGATTTCAGCTTGGCTTTAAAGGTCTCTAAGGTAGTTATGATTCTCAAATTAAATGGTAAATTATTCCAAAGAGAAGGTGCTGCAGTTTAAAAGGCCCTTTCACCACAGGCTACCCGTGTCTTGGGGATCTTAAGCAGATGCTGGTGTGATGATCTTAGATTATGAGCTGGTGTGTAAGGCATGACAAGGTTTTGTAAATAGTTTGGTGCCAATCCATTTACAGTCTTCCATGTGAGGAGAAGGATTTTAAATTCTATGCTCTTGCGGATTGGCAACCAGTGCAGCTTTTTGAGAACATGAGAAATGTGATCCTATTTAGATGTCCCTGATAAAACCCTGGCAGCTGCATTCTGCAGCAGGTAAATGTCAAATGCATATAATTATATTTCATATAATATCATACTGAGATTTGATGATTGTGCATAAGTCTGCACATCATAATGGTGACTATCAAATGGATATATTTCAAATAATATCATACTGAGATTGGATTTGTGTGCATAAGTCTGCACATCATAATGGTAAATGTCAAACGCATATAGTTTTCATATAATATCATACTAAGATTGGATGTTTGTGCATAAGTCTGCACATCATAATGGTGAATATCAAACGCATATAGTTTTCATATAATGTCATACTTAAATTGGATGTTTGTGCATAAGTCTGCACATCATAATGTTGAACGTCAAATGGATATATTTCAAATAATATCATACTGAGATTGGATTTGTGTGCATAAGTCTGCACATCATAATGGTAAATGTCAAACGCATATAGTTTTCATATCATACTGAGATTGGATGTTTGTGCATAAGTCTGCACATCATAATAGTGAATATCAAATGGATATATTTCAAATAATATCATACTGAGATTGGATGTTTGTGCATAAGTCTGCACATCATAATGGTGAACTTCAAATGGATATATTTCATATATCAAACTGAGATTGGATGTTTGTGCATAAGTCTGCACATCATAATGGTGAATATCAAACGCATATAGTTTTCATATAATGTCATACTAAGACTGGATGTTTGTGCATAAGTCTGCCCATCATAATGGTGAACTTTAAATGGATATATTTCAAATAATATCATACTGAGATTGGATTTGTGTGCATAAGTCTGCACATCATAATAGTGAATATCAAATGGATATATTTCATATAATATCATACTGAGATTGGATGTTTGTGCGTAAGTCTGCACATCATAATGGTGAACTTTAAATAGATATATTTCATATAATATCATACTGAGATTGGATTTTTGTGCATAAGTCTGCACACCATAATGATGAATATCAAATGGATATATTTCATATATCATACTGAGATTGGATGTTTTTGCATAAGTCTGAACATCATAATGGTGAATATCAAATGGATATAGTTTTCATATAATATCCTACTGAGATTGGATGTTTGTGCATAAGTCTGCACATCATCACGGTGAATATCAAATGGATATAGTTTGCATATGATATCATACTGAGATTGGATGTTTGTGCATAAGTCTGCGCATCATAATGCTGTATTTCCTTTGTATACATGTATATATGTTATATGATATCACACTAAGATTGAATTTTCGTGCATAAATCTGCACATCATAATGATGAATATCAAATGGATATATTTCATATCATATCATACTGAAATTGGATGTTTGTGCATAAGTCTGCACATCATAATGGTGAATATCAAATGGATATATATATCATATGATATCATACTGAGATTGGATTTGTGTGCAAAAGTCTTCACATCATAATGCTGTTTTTCCTTTGTATACTTGTATATATGTTATATGATATCACACTAAGATTGAATTTTTGTGCATAAGTCTGCACATCATAATGATGAATATCAAATGGATATATTTCATATCATATCATACTGAAATTGGATGTTTGTGCATAAGTCTGCACATCATAATGATGAATATCAAATGGATATGTTTCATATAATATCATACTAAAATTTGATTTGTGTGCATAAGTCTGCATATTATAATGCTTAATTTCCTTTGCATACGTGTAAATATCTTATATGATATCATATGATATCATACTAAAATTGGATTTGTGTGCATAAGTCTGCACATCATAATGCTTAATTTTCTTTGTATACATGTATATATTTTATATGATATCATACTAAAATTGGATTTGTGTGCATAAGTCTGCACATCATAATGGTGAATATCAAATGGATATGTTTCAAATAATATCATACCGAGAATGGATTTGTGTGCATAAGTCTGCATGTTATAATCCTGTTTTTCCTTTGTATACATGTATATATGTTATATGATATCACACTAAGATTGGAATTCTGTGCATAAGTGTGCATATAATGCTGAATTTCCTTGCATACTTGTATATATGATATATGATATCACACTAAGATTGGATTTTTGTGCATAAGTGTGCATATAATGATGAATTTCCTTGCATACTTGTATATATGATATCACACTAAGATTGGATATTTTTGCATAAGTGTGCATATAATGCTGAATTTCCTTGTATATATGATATATGATATCACACTAAGATTGGATTTTTGTGCATAAGTGTGCATATAATGCTGAATTTCCTTGCGTACTTGTATATAAGTTATATGATAACATTTTGAGATTGGAAGTTTGTGCATCAGTCTGCACATCATAATGGTGAATATCAAATGGATATATATATCATATGATATCATACTGAGATTGGATTTGGATATTTCATGTAATAACATCCTGATAATGGATGTTTGTACATAAGTCTGCACATCATAATGGTTAATGGCCATTGTATATATATTTATATATTTCATATGAAATCATACCTCAACGTTGAATTAGGATTTGTGGGCATAAGTCTGTACATAACAATGCCGGAATTTCCAATATAGATATAAATAATTCATATGATATCATACTGAGACTAGAGTTTTATGCATAAGTCTGCACATTAAAATTGTGAATTTATTGTGCATACATGTATATATTTTTATACCATATAATACTTAAATTGGATTTTTGTGTATAAGTTCGCACATTCGTATCGTTTCCAATATATCATATTCATCTACAACGCCTGTTGATCTCGAGCACTGCACAATTCCCTTAGTTATTTCTCCAATACTTTATACTTGATTGATTCTAAATATAGAATTTCAAATAGTACAAAAGTCTGCACAAAATTCTGATTTTTAATTTCCATTGTGAATTGGATGTGACCGTGTATATAGGGCTACACATGATTAAGCAACGGGATATGGAAGTTTTTATTAATTCCTTCCCAAATGAAAAACGCTAATTGACTTGGTTTTGAATCCTATGCCTCCTTGTTATGAGTCCACTGTTGTACCACTGGACCATGACAGCTCCTTGTTTTAAAAAGATTCCCTCAAACTTTGTCTGTAAACAACTTATGTTTCAACTTTTCTAATATGTTTGTTTCTTTTCTTTTTTTCCTGTATATTCTGATGGTATTGATTATAAATGTCATACATTGAAATTATGTACAGTTTGCTTATTTGATGTTTTGTTTTATAATGTGAGAGTAATGATGATGATGATGATGACAGTAATGATCATGGTAATGATGTTGGTGGGAATTGCGATAGTGATGATGATGGGGATAATTGTGATGAAGATGATGACGGCGAATTGGCGATGATGCCGATCATGATCTTGATGATGGTGGTGTTGTTGTTGATAAGGATGATGGTGGTGGTAATGAAGATGATGGTGGTGGTGGTGATGTTGATGTGAGGATGATAATGACGGTGGTGGTGTTGATGAGGAAGATGGTGGTGGTGGTGGTGGTAATGCCGATGAAGATGATGGTGGTGGTGGTGATGTTGATGAGGATGATGATGACGGTGGTGGTGTTGATGAGGATGGTGATGGTGGTGGTGTTGTTGATGAGGATCATGATGGTGGTGCCTGTTGATAAGGATGATGATGGTGGTAGTGTTGTTGATGAGGATGATGATGGTGGTGGTGTCTGTTGATGAGGATGATGATGGTGGTGGTGTTGTTGATGAGGATGGTGATGGTTGTGGTGATGTTGATGAGGATGGTGATGGTGGTGGTGATGTTGATGAGGATGGTGATGGTGGTGGTGATGTTGATGAGGATGGTGGTGGTGATGTTGATGAGGATGGTGGTGGTGATGTTGATGAGGATGATGATGGTGGTGTTGTTGAGGACAATGATGGTGGTGGTGTTGTTGATGAGGATGATGATGGTGGTGGTGATGTTGATGAGGATGATGATGGTGGTGGTGTTGTTGATGAGGATGATGATGGTGGTGGTGATGTTGATGAGGATGATGATGGTGGTGGTGATGTCGATGAGGATGGTGATGGTGGTGGTGATGTTGATGAGGATGATGATGGTTCAAGATTCAAGATTCAAGATTTTATTGTCCATAATATAATACAGAAATTTGTTTTCCATTGGTATAACATGTAATACATAAAACATAAGACAAAAACATGTTGTCGTGTGCTGAAAGCCAAAAGGGCGTCAAGACTCTATAAGAAAAAGTCTATGAGCAGGTACGGTCCTCCGGCTTTCAGCACAAAACATGACAAGACAGTTATATGACTTATACATAGCAAGAATTTTAAATACAACTTTGAATCACATCATGAATAAATTCTGGTATGAATATAGATGTGAATATGAAAGTAGAATAGGAGCAGCATCACAATCGAAATACGAGCAGAAAGAGAAAGGAAAAGAGAGCTCAAGCTCGAAGGACTGATAGAAGAGAGAAATATAGGGAGAGTTGGTAGGGGTCCACAGGGAAAGGGGAGAGATAGAGAAGGAGAGATGGCATAATTTCCAATCAGATTATAATGCATGACAGAAAAATACAACAAAATCAACAGCAGAGCTAAACAGTGGTAGTGATGTTGATGAGGAGCGTGGTGGTGGTGTTGATGAAGATGATGATGGTGGTGGTGGTGGTGATGCCGATGAGGAGGATGATAGTGGTGATGTCACAAGAGGGCAGCAAACAAAGTGGATCATGATTATGACAAGTGCTGATGATAATAATGAGGAGGAGAATAATTAGGTTGGTGATAATGTTGACGGTGGGGGTGAGGATGAGGATATTTTGTTTGGGTTTAAAGTGACTCGGTAACATTGCCTCGGATTTTGAAACAAAATCCTGGATTTGGCTCATGCTGCAATCATAATTATAAACCTTTAGGTCAGTCAGGAATTTTACAAGCAGATCGCCTGTCTCATTTTCAAGATATTTACGATTGGAAATCGAAATTTAAATTTTCCTAACGGTTTTTGTTTATAGCACTATAGTCTATAGGGTAAAATGAGTATGATAAAACCGGTCACTCAAAGATTGTTTACTTTTTTGAGGCGCTTCATGATCATTTGCAAGCGCAATTTGTTTAGGACTTCAATATTACACCATCATCACAGACACTGATAACACGTACGGCCATGCATCTCAGATTTAGCTAAAATGATGATGATGATGAGAATGGTGATAATGATGATGTGGATCATTATGATGATGGTAATGATAAAATGGGGTGACAATATCGGGACAGGGTCCCAGACTACAAACAGATCAATTTGCAGTCCGAGGTATAGGTGACGGTGGCCGTTGCCCAAATATTGGAGATCTCAAAACTCATGACATGAAGTCGTTATTCTTGAAAAAAATCTCGTTTTCGGTTGGGTGAAAACAATATTCACGGTGAGCGGTAATTAGAACATTCCTGACATGCCAAAGATGACAGGGGTTCAATGACCGCGCGGTCATCTCGCAGTCATACATGGGCGGGGTTCTACCATTAGATCGGGGGCTTATACTTTCTTCCTCTTCTTCTTCTTCTTGTTCTTGTTCTTCTTGTCCTTCTTGTTCTTCTTCTTCTTCTTCTTATCCTCATTTTTCTTTTTATTCTTTTTTTCTATGTTATTTTAAAATAAATACATAGCAGGCCTACATATACATGTAACATGTAAATCATTTTATTGAATATTGAACGAAAATTAGATTGAATGAAATAAATAATATTGTATGATTTGTGATCATCTGTTTTCACCTCTCTCTTCTCCCGATTTTAAGAGCCCATTCGATTAGAAGATAATGACAAAAATATATTTTAAGTTAGTTTAATTGGTTTTCAATCTTCCCTTCTTTTTGTTTTTGTTAGTGTTGATGGGGAATGCATTTTCTGCTTGATTTCTTCCCAAGTACGAATTCTTCCAATACATCTTCTTCTCAATGCAACTGAAATTGTGTTTTTATCGTGATCATTTTCAAACTTTGGCAAAAGTGAATCTCAACCACAAATATTAAATTCTTTTTTTTTTCTTCTCATTTTTTTTCCTCTTCTCATTTTCTGCATATTATAGGGAAATGTGGATTATTGAAAAATTATATCATAATTGCTTTCATGAACAACTGTATATTAATGAAAAAGCAACTACATTTGCCACACTCCACCCAGGTGAAGTAAATGGGTATCTGGAATGTATTCCTTGAAATGTCATAGAGCGCCGTATGGCAGCCGTGTTAAAGCCAGGGTAATAATCGGGAGCGCCAGGAGGGTCAAATCTGACTGACATGAGCGCTATATACAAGAACCATGCACTATTATTATTATTATTATTAGTTATAGGTTATTTTATTGAAAAAAGGGAAAACTTTGTGATAAACTTCATGTAAATTTTTAGACCAATACATAATATACATAATGTAATCAACTTCGGTATGATGGTAAAGAGTACTATAGTAAAAGGCTGTTCATTAATTTCAAATTAAAAGTACGATATTATATAGCAAACAAACAACGTTTTTTTTTATTAACGTAACACAAAGACATTTTTCAATAAATGTAAGGTTAAAACTATTTATTTAATTACTTTTGTCTTTTTTTATGTTAACATGTAAATTGGTAAGGGGACAAGAAAAAAAAATAAGGAGGGGTGGATGCGGAACCTCATCATAAAAGGATTGCCGCGTTCAACTATTTCTTCCCTTTATGCTTTATTTCTAAGAGGCATTGGCAGAAGAATGAAAAGAAATGGTCAAACGCGGCGTTGATTCGGGATTAAGGCATCATTATTGCTGGTTGGATTATTGTTCAACGTGTATTATCTATTGTTAACTGGTCCCCTTACAATATAATACGGAGTAAACTCTTCGTGCTGTTTACGATTCTGTTCTACAAATTCGGTCACTAAATAGCGAATAAAATTAAGGTATATGGGTTAGTAACATTTCAGTAGCGTTATACGTAGGCTACAAGATACCCAGATAGCAAAATATCTGGGGCCCATCTGGGTTTTGTATGGGATGGCTAAAGCCCACGTGGCCCATACAAAAACCAGATGGGCCTTCCCACCCAGAACCCACGCATATGGGCCCCATGTGGGCCCCATGTGGGTTTTTGGTGGTGAAAATCGCACGTCGAGCATTGGCTGGGCCCAGCTAAAAACCAGGTGTATACCAGATGGGCCTTCCCACCCATAACCCACAACTAACGACACATATGGGCCCCATGTGGGCCCCATGTGGGTTTTTGGTGGTGAAAATCGCACGTCGAACACCGGCTAGGCCCAGCTAAAAACCAGTTGTATACCAGATGGGCCTTCCCACCAAGAACCCACAAGTACCAACACATATGTGCCCCATGTGGGCCCCATGTGGGTTTTTGGTGGTGAAAATCGCACGTCGAACATCGGCTGGGCCCAGCTAAAAACCAGATGTATACCAGATGGGCCTTCCCACCAAAAACCCACAAGTACCAACACATATGTGCCCCTTGTGGGCCCCATGTGGGTTTTTGGTGGTGAAAATCGCAAGTCGAACATTGTCTTCGCCCAGCTGAAAACCAGATGTATACCAGATGGGCCTTCCCACCCAAAACCCACAATATATACCCAGAATTTGCATAATGAATATGGGGTGCGTGCATATCTATGTTTTTTTACAATTTATCTGAATTTACAGGATATTTCCTAATTGCTGATGATTTAGTTATAAGCAATTCATTTCGAAAATACTATTAAATGTAAATTGCTAATTATTAGGACATTTCACTACTTTGTTTACATTACATTTAATTAAACATGAATTAGGAAAAACACTAACTGTGACCTAAAACAGATTCAATAAAATACAAGTATATGGAAATGTCTCATCACCGCATTATAACCAAGTCTTCTTAATACCAATGCCTTTACATTGGAAATTTTAGACGATGTGTTGTTGCCATTGGCAAAATTAATTAGTACAAGTGCTACATAAATTACTAATTAAGTCTGCTAATTGGAGCTATCAACTGGTTGAAAGTTGTGCCAAATGGTACGACTGGTCCAGTTAAACCCAACTGATAACCCTGGAAATTGAAATGGGATAAATGAATTAAACTGGGTAAAAATAGAACCCATTTAAACAATGAAGCCCATTTATAACCACATTGGCCCATATGGGACCATATCAAACCCACTTGGCCCATACCATATCAAACCCACTTGGCCCATATGGATCCCATATAAAAACCCGCTTATAGCCCATATGGGGCCCATATAGAACCCACTTGACCCATATATAGAATGTGGTAGGTCCCACATATAACCCACATGGCCCATCTGGTGCCCAATAGGTAACCCTTGTGTATATTGATGGGCCAATTGTGGGGCCCATCTGGGTTCCACGTGGGCCCATCTGGGCCAAGTGGGTCCAATCTGGGCCGCCCATCTGGGGCCCTTCTATAACCCGGGTGCAGATTGCTGGGCCCCACATGGGGCCCATCTGGGACCCAAATGGGCTAAATGGGCCAAGTGGGCAATAGATGGGCTGGCCCATCTGGGCCAAGTGGGCCAGCCCAGTTGTAACCAGATAAAACCCAGATGGGCCCCACAACATTTTGCTATCTATAGTCATATGCAAATGTTATGTTATTTGAGAATATTGCTAAATATACGAACTTTGAACGTTAACCTGTACATTATGATAACATTATTGTAATAACTTACTACAATAAAATTAAAAGGAATTCGAACATAGGCCTATTGGGAAAAACAAAATCATAGTCTTTAGGCCTACTCAGTGGACAGTGACTCCATAGACTATTATTTTTTCATCAGTAAAATTAGCTTTCTTCCCCCTGGTGTTTCTAAGAAATCATCTCTCTCTCTCTCTCTCTTAAAATGATAGGTGAAAATGCTCAGAGGATTACGGGTGAGATGGGGAAAGGGCCTGAGAGGACTTGTAAAATCATGTGTGTTACACATAGATATCGATCAGTAAAAAATCCCACCAAAATTCGGAGAGAGGTAGATATGAGCTCCCCCCCCCCTACTTTCTCGCCTAAGTCGCCCGTGCAACGATTTTTTTTTGTCTGTTCAAAGAAAGGAGCTCATTTAATGGATTCTGAATAATTTATCTGCTCGTCCATCGTCAACCTATTTTACGCTTATATTTCAATGTTTCCTCGAACGATGAACATATTCGAAATAATAGTCACCGGTGAATAGTTTTATCATGAGTTAGAGCGTGTGAAATCTTTTGTTGAGGCGATCCCTAATAGGTACCTATACTGTAGCTTACCTGAGCTGAACGTTGGGCGCGGGCTAGCTGAGTCGATCCCGCGGAAATAGTAGGCGTGTACTCTACGTAACACGTTTAACTCTGTATTGATCAATCACACATTTTGCTGCCCTGGAAGATTTTTTTTCTTCATCCGAACTGGAATCCCGCGAGGAAACACACCCTAATATAACCATGGTAACGTTTGAAAAATCTCTTATGACTATCCGAATTCCGTAGATCAGAATTTTGGTGTGATGATTGCGATTCGATAGGGTGTTGTCACAGTTTTTATGCTGTTTTGATGGAAGTTTGATAAACTTTATTTTGTTTGTGTGTGTGTTTATGCGTAACTTTGAGCGCCGAACCAGTAGCGACGCGATGTGGTACCTGGCGATGGCCTGGCTGTGTAGCTAGCTAGCAGGCCGCCGGAGTATACGTATCGGGATGTGCAGAATTCAGAATGGCCTGTGGGGAGAAACGGGGGCTACAGCCAATGCCGCTGTCAGAATCAATTTAAATCAATTACTCTGAGTGTGTGACAATTATATGTGTCTAGTGACAACATCGAACAGAGGTTATTTGTAGAGGAGTTTCTCTAGCATGGTATGACGTTCTGGAACTTCTGGATATGATTGAGAGTGACAAGAGTCAGAGAGAGAGAGAGAGAGAAAGGAAGACAGACATATTATAGGCCTAAACAGACACAGACAGAGAAAGTAGATCTCGTTCATTTATACATATAGACTTAGAGTGATAAACTACTAGATTTTCCCAGAGACTTTTCAATGATAAGTATTAGACGTGTAGATCAAAGAAATCAGTGCTTATTACTTAGGAAAAGCCATGGAAAGCGGGCCAATATTTCTTCTCCAGACTCTGTGACCAATTTTTTTACTATTTGATTTATTAATAGATCTAGATATACTCCTAAGTTGACTAAAATGCACACCTTTCATATTGTGACCTTCAGCTTCCAGAGCTACCAAGTGTCACGCATTTCGAGGGTCTGGAAATGCTCTCACACGCTTGATTTCGAAAAAACGCTATACCTTATACGTGTGTTATACCCTCGCTTGCGCGATCTTTGAACTTGGCGTCTCTGAGCTTCAAGTCTGTGTTTCAGTGGAGGGGTCGTACCAAAAAGACCATCTATTTTTACCATAACTTTGCGAGATAGACAATTACAAATCTTGAAAATCTGAAACATGTTCCATGATCAATAAACATCATTTACTTTCATCATCATCGTCGTCATCAATCACCAGGTCTGTTACAGACATCGGCGGTCATAGACCTCCATCCGTTATTGCCGATTTCATTTTTGGTTGCTTAAAGATAAAGTTAAGTTCTGGTCATCATGCATTGTGAAAGAAAAGGTGTGGAATGGATCAGAAAAATTTGATTGTGTAGCATGTTAAAGTATTGACATGCACGTGTACTGCAAGGATCTGGAGTCATCAAAATCATGATAAATTTGGCCCAGTCTTGGTAAAGTAACAAGCACTGTACACAGAAAGATGTATATGGGACTACACAAATGGTGGCGGGGCTACTAACCTTGATTTCCTTAGCTTTCTATGCTCATTACTCAGCCAGTATACATTTTTCTACCAAAATTGTTCGGCAAATGACATTTATTTGTAATCTTGAACATTCAGTGTAAGTTTCGTTTGATTCTGTGAGAATTTTTTTAAATTTTTTTACAAGAATTTAAGTTTATCTTTAAGTATAGAGATTTTATGTTCCATACATGTAGCCTACATGCACTGCAGTAATTGTTGCATTGACACCTGTATTTAAAAACTATTTCAATATCTTGCCTTCAATACCATCGATGGAACACTATCCTTTTGTGCAAAAGGAAATATTGCCTTTCTATGAGAGGCTGTTTGCCGTATTGATTTTCCTTTTGCAAACAAATCAATTCAGCGATTGTTCACAGCTGACCGATTACCGGAATGCCAGGACGAGGGCTGTACATGTACCTCCCATTGATTTTGGTTTACTTTGAGAGTGGATTATTAATGGTATTTATGGTTAATGGGTCTGCAAGCATTTGTTATGTCGGGTAGTATTTGAAAATTGATTTTTCAATGACTAACCAACAAGATTGTATTATAAAACTTCTTGAATGAAGTGAGAAAAGGTGCCTTAATGCAGCTCTTGCAAATGCAGGGGGCTGTTATCACGTACAATGACCATATAGGGATGTATGCAGTACGCGCAAGATTACGTTGTTGCTTACCAAGTCGCATGTTCACAGGTTTACATAATCCACACAAGTCAATCCAATGATGTTGAATCTCTGCTTTGCTGTACGAAAACTACGATACCTTTCCATGTGCAAATGGGTAGCATTTATCGAGATGCATGAAGGGTAAGGGCTAAATGATCTTCACCTTCAAATCGTCTTTGAAGGACTATAGTTGTCATTTTAAGGGCTACTTTTCTGGATTTTAAAACTACCAGGAGTACTACCAGGGTATGTCATTTTTCTCTCCTAAACTCTGGCCTCTGTAGTTTCATGAACACTGCTTGCACAACTACAGTACTATGTACATGTAGTATGCTTGAACAATGTACATAAAGCACCAGCTGTGCTTCAAGTGGTCATTGCGGTTGGTCTTTAAAATCAGTTTCAGGACATCTAACATTACCTTATTATCCAATAATACAACCTAAAATGTAAGTGATCTGCATTTCCTGTTTTCATAGAGGTAGTATCGAATTCAACTGAATTCAGTGCAATATGTTATCATGTTCTATACTATAGTGAGATAAAAAATACATCTCAGCAGTGTGCAGATTAATATCTCTACAGGAAATTAAAATAAATTTTATTTCTTAATGATACCTAGAACGTCATGACTGCAAACACATAAAAAAAAGAGAATGAACTCAATGTCATTGTCAATATCTTGTATTGCCTCAGATAGAAATCATGCTCAGATTATGTACAGTACCATAAAATATGTGAATAATAATAATGATATGTTACTGTAATTTCATACATTCAAAGAAAGCGAGAGAGAGAAAGAGATAGATAGAGAGAGAGATAGAGATAGAGAGAGGGAGGGAGGGAGGGAGGGAGGGAGGGAGAAGGCTCTGTAGACATGTTACAACACATCGTTTTTTTGAGGTAGACAAACAAATAGACAAGTGGCCTTTATAGAGAGGTGACCACTGATAAAGCTTTGAATTTACATGTACAGATGATCTGCAAGGCGTGTGAAATGCCCTAAAGTTGTTTGCGATTGTTAACTGAGGTTTTGGCTTAGTCAAATCCTACCAGTAAAAATGTACCCTAATATACTGTCTTTTTTGTATTGCTGTTATTCTTTGGTCAGAGCAGCAGGAAAAATATATATAAAGGAATTATTTCATTAAGACTTATTGAGTGTGACCACCAACGACAATAATCCTTAGAGCTTTTGTCTATTGAATAGTCGATACTACATGTACAGTGTGTAGTTCATGGTCAATAGGTTATGGGTGCAAATCTTTTATGGCTGAATGAGAAGGGGGGGGGGGGGTGTTTAGGATTGATTGATTGATTTTGACATATTTTGAATACTTAAAACTCAATGAGCCATTATATCATTGTGTACAGAGACCTGCAAATGTAAATAGAACCATTTCTCTCGTCAGCAAAATGTCATATGCAAGCAAGGTACACATGTGTTGTTCCCAGATGTATTTGAGCTACATATACTGTATGTTGTGCATTACTTTGCAACGTTTTGTAACCTTAAGAATATTTCTAACAAAAATAGAAATTGTAAGTGTATTATTTTAGACAGTATTCCACCTGATAGTTGCTTTTATTCATTTGACCTGATACCTAGAACAATTTTCTTTTGGACATCATGGCCCTGAAGTATTATTCTTACATACATGTATACACTGTAGTAACACTATTATATAATTCATCAACCTTCAAGTATATGTAGTTTTAAATGGCACTAAATAGTCTAAGCACGGCAACTTACCAGCAAGTTGTGAAGAAGTTGTCATTTCACATTTTTTGGAGGATCCCTTACACCTATGTAGAGGGCAGTATACCGTGAAAGTCCAATGATAAATGTTTGCCACTTTCCCTTTTTGGTACCAATCAGAATACTACATTATAAACTAAATTTTATTCATGGTTTTAGTCTATTTGCCCAGAGAGTACATGTGCATTGTGGTCATCTTGTTTGAAATCAATATTTTGATTATTCATAAATTGATATTGTATGTGTACAACACTTGTACAAAAGTAAGGGAGCTTACAAAAATTGCACACCATGCAATAACTAATTTCTTTGTTTTTAAACAAATGTATTTATAAAAAAATACTACGCACTTATTATTCAGCGTTGATATGAAGATATGAGGAAAATAGCATTATGATGATGTAGATTTCAACCATAACCATACCAAAAAAAAAACAGTGTCTTTTTAAAGGCAATAATAGGCACACTCTAAAAAGAGAACTTTTAAAACACAGGGTTGTATAACTCTATTAGCATAGCTCTTCAAGTGCTTTTGTCAGGTCAAGACACTATCATGTCTGTCACCTCAGGATAATCCGTGGATTACTAGGGATTAGGATAAGCTCATCCCATGCATTGTCAGCCAATAATCTGAATCACTTCAATGACTACCCCTTTTGTTAACTAGTGATGTAATTGTGTTATATACAGGATGGCAAGTATTAGTAGCGTTCTACTAAAATGTAAACTCAATGCTCAAGCTTTTTCTTCAAAATCAGGTTTTACAAAGGAAGTCACAGCCTGCTTGTAAGTGTCTGCTTGCATGGTAATGTAGATATACAGTAGGTTTGCGGGTGCACCATGTGAGAGAGAGAGAGAGGGTTGAGGAGTCCTGACGACGGATAGTCAACCTGTTCAAAACGTCGAGCCACTCATCCTGTCCAAGCGCTATAGTTCTCCTTAGAACTACATGCTAATTAAGATAACAACAGTCCTTTTCAGGACTACCGCCCCCAATAAAGATCACCGAGTCAGAGTCCTTTTTCAGGACTCCTCAACCCTCTCTTTCTCTCTCTCACATGGTGCACCCGCAAACCTACTGTATAAGTCACAGCCTGTTTAGACTAGGAGATTGATACGAAACTCGTTTAAAGAAACGTCGTCTAGAGAATCATTGTATAGTAAAAGTAGCATACAGACATGAAAACAACGCTGTATAAAGAAACTGATTTCGACGAGGTCAGTCTAGTTGACATCCGGGCTCCGGCCAATCATAAGTGCGTTCACACAACCGGTAAGCCCCGCCCAGTTATATTATTTTTGTACACTGTAATGGGATGCCGATTCTTCATCAAGTTTTTATTCAAATGGACGTTCGTTGCAACGTTTCTTTACACAACATTCAGACTACAACATTTTATTTACTTATCGTATAGCTATACAATGAATATCAATAGTCTGAATGAAGGGATAGTCTATGCATGATCTGAAATCATGAAAGAGCGCAGCTAGATACTGGTCGGGGCAGCAGAGTGTAAATTACTTTTCTGTTGTCTGGATCAATTTCTGAATTGCATATCTTTATAAGAGCAAGATTTTTATCACAGCAATTGTTATGTATTGTGTTGATATTTCTCAAGCGGAGCTTTTTTCTTTGATTTACCCCAGAGCTCTTTTCAAGTTTTCTAGAGTTAAATCACTTACAGGTCTTGAATATTGAAAATGAATTGCAAGACAAAAACAAAAAGGACTGTGAGTAGAGGTAGGTTTGGTGGGAGGGTCATATCATATTCTTTTCAGGATCCCTTTCCTCTCTCCTTTTTGCCCGCCATTCAATATGGGGGGGGGGGGCACTCATGCTTGTATCATATTTGTATGCCATTGAAATGTGTGGTAGCATTTCATGATCATCTGATTAATACCGGTACACTTTCAATTAACATATTTTTGACAGGAAATAAGTCCAGGAACATTGTACGAACAATAATCTTCATGCAATAGCATGGAAATGCTTGAGTATGGAACAGACATGTTTTCCCTTGACTTTGACATTTTTTTTTAAAGGCATCGTTTAACAATGTTAAATCTGAGATGCACGGCCCTACGTATTATCAGTGTCTGTGATATATGGTGTAATATTGAAGCCCTAAACAAAATTGCCCTTCAAAATGATCAAGAAGTGCCTCAAAAAGTAAAAATCTTTGAGTGACTAGTTTTACCATACGGTACTTGTTTCCCCCAACAGACTTTAGTGTTATGAAAACCGTTAATGGTTTTCAAAATTTGTAATTCCAATCATAAATATCTTGATAATAAGACAGGCGATCGGCTTGTAAAAGTCATGGGGTTCCTGACTGAGCTAAAGGTTTATAATTATTGCAGCATGAGCTAAATCCAGGATTTTGTTTCAGAATTTGAGACAAAGTTACTGGATCCCTTTAAAACGATAATGATTGATATTGTTGTCCCTTTTGTTGTGTTTGACTGATTCCTTTAACTGTAAGACACATGTAGGTGGGAGTGCCCTATCCAGTGTTTACACAGCACAGGGTCTTGAAATTGATTCCTTTTGTGTCTGGATCATAGTCTTCATTACCAGACCCTTCTTGTAAAGTTTGTAGAAGGATGCAACCCCCAGTCTCAATTTTCCCTACATCTGCTGTTTATTACCTTTTTTTTTTTGATATTTGGAACTAGGGAAAATAATACATGATGTCGTTCTTAGAATTTATGAAGATTTAAGAATAATACTTTGAATAACAAAACATGAACTTGATTAGAAATTGATAAACATATAGGCATAAACGTGCATGAAAAGCCATGGTAACCACTAAAACTTGCATACATTGCATTTAGCTCAACAGTTATACTTCAAACTTTGTTTTTCTGTCCAATCTTTCTTCTAATTTACATGTTTTGGATCAGATTGAGAATGAGAATGGATGATGTAGTATACAAAGGACTGAATTCCAAGACTACATGTCATTTGGCAATCAGAGTTTTGACACTTTAGTGTCAGCTACCTCAGACAGAGGAGCTCCTCCCATTATGCATCAGCACTTGATCTCCCTGCATAATGCATGCCTCATTAACTCAGCTCATCGCACTGCCTGCAGCCTTAGCAGTGGCTGTCTGAGAGGTGCTTATGCAGGTTTAGGGGCCCTAGTTGATGATGCACTTATGAATATTCATGATCATTGTGATTTTTTTCTACATGTCCAAATGCGTACAAAGCGGGACGGAGCTCCTTTGTCTCTTTTAAAGCCCTTTTGTCTATTGTGTCTGTAATTTTGTCTTTCTCTCGCTCATATAATTTCTGTCTGCAATGCTCCTGTGCAGTATTTAATTAGATTACGAGATAGCAGAGTTAATTGGTACTTCAGTCATGGTTTTGAGAGTATTTCCCCGATTGATTTATTGACCATTGCTACTTGTATAGTGACTAAAGTCTACACATATTGATGTGGATGATATAATATTATAATAGGATGTTCCCCCTAATGTACATGTATGTTGTTACTAATGTGTAGGGGTTATATTGTAATGTAAACTTAATTCTTTGATTGATATGTAAGAAATCATTTTGGACTTGCTTTATTGGTAATGGAATAAATATTCATTTTTTTCCATTTCCACAGTGAATAATGAACTGCATTTCTTACTTGTTTTTCCCACGTCTTAAACATGTTAAAGTTTCAACTCCCAGTTGTCCGCGATGCCTTGAAGCAATTGGTTACTATAGAATTAATTGCATTTTCACACAAGAATTGTTTTACAGATTGATTCAGTGTAGTACATATTAATCTCATTAGCTTCATTTGTGAGAAAGATTATTGATAAATATTTGAAAAAATACCTGTATATTCACTTGTATCCCATCTGTGTTTTCTATGCACCTTTAGGTATTCAAAGACTTACATGTACATTTATTACCATATATAAAGCTGATTGGGTCCTTTAAAGCTCAATTCTGAAGTACTGTACTGTTGATAATGTTAATATATGAGGGTCTTGTGTCCAGGCTTGAATTATTTTAATTGAAATGTTCATTAAATTTGACAAAGAGGGTAAAGAAATAATTGTAGGCTTGGTTCCATACAAAATTGAGTTGTAGCTGTGGTAAAAAATAAAAAAGTAAATAATCAAAAAGCAAAAACTAAGCCACCAAAAGGAAATAAGAAATAAAATCATGAAATAATGTTTTAGAGGAAGTCTCACTTTTCCTGTGGGAAATCCAAGAAAATGGTAAATTTACAGTGATCAAAACTCAAGTTGTTTATCTGTGATTGGTTGCCAATGTAAAAATAGTTACAGTAACATTCTATTTTCCCCTTTTTTGTGGTGGGGGGGGGGGGGCAAATTGTATTTCTACATCTAAGATCAAGATTGTCTTGTTCATACTGAGAATGGGAAATTACGCTTTTAGCCTGGAGTTCAGGCTATGTATAAAGTGGAAGGCACAAAACGTCCTGTCATCTATGCAAATGAGCTCATGCATAATGCATGAGTGACTCATTGGGTCAACAACACGCATGGCCTCCCTGTCAATCCACTCGTAGAGAGGATCAGAAATTGGACAAAAAAATGATGAAAATAAGAAAAAAGGCTTGGATGCAGGGGTTCTTTGTCTGTAAGTGGGCAGTGAGCTGAGCTGGACTTCAGTTCCTACATGTACATGTACATGTATGTAGATTTAGATGCATTGGCTCACTATTCTAGAAGTGTCCATTCATACTGTACATGTACATGTAGTTTGCATTTGTATTGAGGGAAGCCTCTATTAAAGCTAGTTGCCTTGAAATTGACTGATTTTTATGATTGAATGCAAGTACAGGACGGTATGGACTGTTGAGTTGAGTGACAGAAGGGCATTACATGTACATGTAGAGTGTCTGTTTTAGGGTGTATGAGATTGGCCCTTTTGGCTCTGAGCAGAGGATATAGTCTATTGACTGTGTTGTATGTTAGGATTTAATGCCCTTCTCGCTCCCAACAGCAAATGATGGTGCCTCTCTCTCTCTACAAGAAAAGATCGGATCTAGCTAGAGCTAGAGAGTGAGGGAGAGAGAGATAGAGAGTGAAAGAGGGGATGAGGACGCCACGGAGAGAGAGAGAGAGAGAGATTGAGAGAGCGAGAGAGAGAGAGAGATAGAGAGAGGGGGGGGGGGGAAGGGATGGAGGCATGCAGGAAGATGAATGAGAGAGAGATATAAAGATAAAGGAAAGAGGGGTGGGGAGAAAGAGAGAGAGAGAAAGAGAGATAGAGAGAGAGAGAGAAAGAGTGGGAGAGAGAACTTGTGACCTTATTACAGTCACTCACGTACATAATACCATGCAGTTCATGATTAACCCGATAATAATCCAATTACAGTTGGTTCTTTGTCCGTGGTATTGGATGGATATGAGAGCATGAATTAGATTGTCCATTCTGAGGTCTACCGGTAATCCACTTGAAGTTTCATTAAACAATGTTCACCGAGTGTGTTGCATGACCATAACTTCAGATGTAATGTACTGTACATATCAATATTATACTATGATATCCTACATGTACCTACACTAACCTTTTATTATCAATGTTCTCATCACCACCACCATTATTATCATCATCACCATCATTATTATTATTTTATATTTTTATTGCTATTAAATACTATGTTTGTTTTATATAACGATGATGATAGTGATGATAAACATTTACATTTACATGAATTTCTGGACATCAAATTTCACTTTAAATAATGAAAAGTACTATGAAAAATGGGATGCAACATTAAATTGTACTATTCACAACATTTCTATGCGCATATATTATGTCAATTAAAAAAAAAGAAAACAAACCTTATAGTTGGGTTGAGTTGGGTCTGGATACATTGAGCCAAGACTAAGTCTGAGTTGACTGTAAGATGGCCGCCGAGTTAATCTGATTTAATGCATGAAGGCAGATGAATTCATAATTTGGGAGAAACACTGCATAATTGTCCTACATGTACGCAATACAAGCAGTGGATAAATATATGCAGGACTTCAGAAATTTGTTCATGGACATATATTCTTTGAAACACAAAGAAATTAAAAAACATTCTATATGAAGTTAGGAGCTCAAAAGGTGCTCTTTTGAACAAACATTAATTTTTTTCTCACTCAAATTAGCCCTATATTTTAGCACACATTAGGATAAGTTTCAAGTAAATGGTCTGTTGATTTTTTTTCTTCAACGCCTTCTGTCTGTGTACATGTACCTGTGTGTAAACGAGAGATTCATTGCATTGTATTTGTTTCTAGTTCCTTGCACAAATCCATTTCGGCTCTAGTGTAAGAGAGAGAGAGAGAGAGATAGATCCATAAGGTCTAATAATTCTTATTATTTATGAATAAATGATTATGAGACCATGTGGATAGTAGACAGGCTGGGTGTAGACCATATGGGAATAGACTGATTGGGTAGTAGACAAACAGGTTGTAGACCAAACGGCAATAACCCCCAAAAGAGACTGGTAGACATACTGCATTCTGACTTGCATGGGACTCTGCCATGCTTACATTTACATTAATGCACTCGATACCGACCATGACTCAGTGTACATAAAGGGCTTCCTACCTGTCATGAATAATCCAGATTTATCATCTTTACTTGGAGGAAAGCACACATACATGAACATGAATGTACACATAGTGCCATGAATCAGTCCCATATATAGTCATGCCTCTACATGTACAGCTAACACTTGCAGATAAGGGGGAGGGGGTCGCCCACCCAGCCTGTGAGCCCCTTTTACAAAGCATAACTAAATATCACATAAGACAAAATTGCACCCTTTTAAATAATAATCCAGAAGGCATATGAAAAATACTATGTAAATTTTCACCTAAAAATCTGATCACTTTTTTTTTTCCCTTTTATGTTGGTCTTACTTTTAAGAAATGTCTCACACCCCCGTCCCTTTACAAAAGCCTGATTCCACCTCTGCTCTCTCGTAAATGAACATACCCCAGTCCATGATCATAAATGATTTAGAAATAATATTTGTTTAAGTATCATTCTGATCAACTTGATAGTGAATAGAATGCATCTACATGCAGATACATGGCAATGGCTTTACAAAGAGGTAGGTCAAAAGGTCATATTAATGAAAATAGAACTTGAAAATATTTCAAAAATTATGAAGGACCTTTTGATAAATAACTAGAGTTTGATTTTGATGACAAAACCATCAGTCATTGGTTTTGATTTATGAATAATTCATTAGCTTCACTTCATTTGATTAAGGTTATAGTGTAGGCGTACATCTTGTGAGTTCATCGGCTAAAACAGTCATTTGTTAAATTAGTCTGTCTTCCAGCCACTTTTAGTTTTCATCCATGATATTTGAGATTTGAGATAGTCTGCAACGAGGAACAAGCATTTGCTGATAAAACCAATTACAGCATTTGTGTATATGCTCTTGTTAGTTTCCCTCTCTCTCTCTCTCTCTCTTTCTTTCCCTCTCTTCCTCTTCACCTTCCCCTTCATCTCTTGTTCTTTCTCTCTTTCATTTGCTCTCTATTTTCTATATCTGTTTGATCTTTTTCCACTCTCCTTTTGCCTTTTCTACTTTGCTCCATACTCCATCCATCCACTTTCTAGTCTCTCTCCATTTCTCATTCTCTACAATATATTTGTCACTAAAAAGAGAGAATTTGAGACTACTATTATATTTTTCATGTTTATGGAAAGGAAATTCATTGTCCCTGAAATCCAGACTACAATCTTAAAGGGTATGAGCTGTTCATCTCATGAATATGCATGAGCTTACTGTGACGAAAGTAGGCTCTGCGTTGAAAGGTCAAGTTGATGGTGGTCGCAACGGGGTGTGGTATGGTTATAATTATTTTATAGTTAATCTGTTTGCAGATTATGTTTTAATCCCCTATAAATGACATATGCACCCTGTACTGTATTGAATTGCCATAGGTGATCATACTGTGGTTTTCAGTTGGTGATTTTGATTGAGCTGTATTTTTTCCGATATCTGCGTTGGTTGTCCTTTTATATTAATGGTTCTTTAACAATAAGTACAACCCCCCCCCTCCCCCCTCCCGCGATAATACTGGTTCTCTAAGCATATATCTTGTTCTTTCTTTATTCAAATGCGACTACCTCCCTTGCTTAAATCCAGAATATTCTTTTTCTACCCCTCTCCCAGAAAGAAAACAAACAGTCTCCAGTCTCATACATTAATTATTTGCCCGGAGGAGAAAAAAAACAAACATCTGACCTTATAGTTCATGGGGGGGGGGGGGGAGTTTGATCTTAAATAGACAGAAAATAATGTTCATTTACAAGCAGGCGCAGTATCATTAAGAGCCTGAAGGGCATTAATTCATATCTTTCAACGCAGATGTATTCTTTTTCATAGTTAAAAATGAGATGTGTTTAGAATATTATTTTTGAATGTCTTAAATTGCCCTGAAATGCATGACATTTACCCCTGGTATAACTCATGCATTATTCATTAGCTAGTGTTAAAGGTAAAGACCAGTATTGGAAACGCCCCAATTTCAAAAAATAAAATGGAAGCTCTTATTACCAATCATGTGAAAGAATATGTTTTGACTGTTTATGATGATAACAATTTTGCCAGGAAACCGCCTACTAATTGAAATATTTGGTAAATTAGTTTATCTACATGGCCTGTGAGAGATAAACGCAAGTGTCGTGCACGTGTGCGTATAGTCCCATATACATCTTTCTGTGTACAGTGCTTGTAACTTTACAAAGACTGGGCCATATTTCTTATCATTTTGATGATTCCAGAACCTTGCAGTACACACCAATAATTATATGCTAGATGATCAACCTTTTCTGATCGATTCCACAACTTTTCTTTCACAATGCAATCGCATGACCATAACTGGTCTTTACCATTAATTATTAATATGCTAATTATACATTGTATGGACTTGGCGTATGGAAGAAGGAGAAGAGATTCACATGTAGATAGAAAAAGAGATTTGGCAATTAATTTATTGATCAGACAAAGCAAATCAATAATTGTGCACAAGCTCATATTCTTAACAGGTCAAAAATTGATTTGCTGGAAATAGATAAATTCAGGAGAAACAGCATTTTTATGTCATGAAAATCTCACCTTAAATCATTTTGCATGAATGTTCTAGCACATTCAGCTGTCGAGAAAGAGTAGATGGCAAAAAACATGCATATTCATGAGCCCTACCCCCAGCATGACCTCATGCATAATGCATGAGCTCTCCTCACCCATGTGTGTACTGGCGTATGATCTAAAGAAAGAGAGGAGGGAGACAGAGAGAGAGAGAGAGAAGGAGAGAGAGAGGGGGAGATGGAGAGAGAGAGAGAGAAACCCCTAGACAAGGCGTTCGTATGGAGAGCATGTGTGCTAAAGCTGGGCGGACCATACGAGCTACCAGCATTGAAACCCTGCATGGACGATCTATTGTAAACATTCAGATTTTTTTATAAACCCGTCAAGTTGCCCTCCGTGTATTGCACCAGTGAACAACCAGTGAGAATATAACCAGGAATCCAGACATTTTGGGACTGGATTTACATGTTCAATACCAGATTCTGGTGAGTATTTATCAGCTACATTTTGGTGTAGATTTTTAAGGTATTAGTTGCAGCCACTGCACACCAAATCAGGTGGCTATAGGGGGCTATGAAATATATCACGCAGGGCTTACAGTCATTATCATTGCCATCCATACTTGAGTATCTGGTTTCTATCTTTCTCTAGACAATATTGGTCACATTTGAGGATGAATTTATGCTGTAGATTATGGATATTGATTTGTAAATAAGCTGCACAGATTTTGAGAGGGTGCAGCACTTTGGTTGCATCTGTACAGCATATACATGTACATGTAGATGGAGATGCTATATAATGGTGATGCTATATAATGGTGATGATGGATGCAGTGTGCACTTGGGGCATAGTGGTGCTTACATGTGCATCTAATTATTATGTAGTTTGTATTTTTCATTATTTTGTGAAATTATTGGCAAAAAAGGACCACAGGACTGTCTTTTTATTGTGTCTTGTCTGCTTGAACAAATAATGATAAACCAACCTAAAACAATAGAGTAACCCGGTAGATCACTTGTCATGAACATGGATGCATATTATGCATTGTGTGCTTACTGTAGTGCATACAGGGTAGTACACATGTGCATCTACTAATCGGCTGGCTCATATTTTTTATTGTTTGGTGAAATGATGGAAATATGTCTGTACAACTACTTTTATTGTATCTTGTCCAATCATAAAACGACCTAAAACAATAGACTGAAATAATTTGTGATAAAGATGGATGCATTGTGCATCTAGGGTAGTACACATGTGCATTTTGTAATTGCTGGTTCATATTTTTTTATTCTAGAGTGAAATGACTGTAAAATAGGTCCAAACACAGTCCTTTTGCATCTCTCTGTGATATAGACAATCGCATGTAGACATGTATAATGTTATAATGCCTAACACAATAGATGGGGATAATTTGTGAGTAAGATGGATTCATTGTGCACTTATTGCATAGGCGGTGGGATGTACATGTGCATCTAATTATGTAGTTCATATTTTTCATTCTTTTATGTAATTAATGGAAAAAAGGACCACAGGTCTGTCCTTTTATTGTGTCATTGTGCCTAAACAGCCGATCAGTAGAGGTGTTGTGGCGTAGTGGATAAAATGTCGGACTGTTAATCACAGGGTCTGCGGTTCGAGTCCCGCAACGGCACTAATGTCCTTTGGCAAGACATTGATCTACATTTGTCACTCTCCACCCAGGTGTTAAATGGGTACCGGTAGGAAGGAATTCCTTGAAATGCTGTGAGCATCTAAATCGGCAGCCTAGTATAGCCAGGTAATGTTGGAGCGCCTTGAGGACCTTGCAGGGCTGATACATGCACTATATAGGAATCCAATATTATTATTATTATTATCATAAAACAACTTAACAATAATTGATGATGAAGATGGATGCATTGTGATCTTTAGAGATACACTGTATATCAATATCAGATTACCATACCGCGTGGGTACATGTAGTTTATGCAAGGGCTAACATACACTGTAGATGCTTAACAGAGAAAATCCCATCAAGCATCAGTACAATATATTATGCTTTAATAGGGTCAGGGTTTTGCGTCCCATTTCAGAAAAAAAAATTAAACCATCTACCATTGTTCCAAATTTCTTCCATTCGATTGCAGTGTTCTCTAACAAATTTTTCTGGTAAAATTGCATAATTTGTAGGGGTTGTGACTGCACTAGAATATTGTATAATTTGTGCACTATATTCCCACAAATTTGTTCTCATTTTTTTAAAGGTATCATGTACATGATAATGAGGAGGCGCGATAGCTCAGTTGGTAGGGTAGAGCAGTGGTCTCGTAATCCGACGACCCGGGTTCGAAACCAAGGCGATGCGCTAGTGCCCTTTGGTAAGGCATTAATCCTCATTACCAGGTCTACAAAATATACCACACATAATAACAATATTAAAACTACAGTGCTTTTATAGCGCATATCACTGCCGTAGCATCTAGGAAGAAAGATATCAAAGGTAGAAATAGGTGCTGTAATTGCCAGCTAGACTGTAACTCTGTCGCCCATACATTTTACCAGGGTATAGTTATATCACATTGCATGTTGGCAATTGATTTTGTGATGAAGGGCACAACCTTTTGGCTCGCGCTTATATTAATGAGATGTTTATCTGTTTGAACAGTGGAAGCCTACTTATCATAATTACTTTGGCCTGGACAGTCTATATCGTGTTGTACATGTTTGAGCTTTTGGTCCAATGTTGTGCTGCCAATTTAATACAGTGAAACCTGTATATAAAGAACGCTCATGAGAGACAAGAAAAGTGGTCTTTACAGGCAGGTGGTCTTTATGTACAGGTTCCTTTAGTACATGTTTCAATGAGAATTTTTTTCTCAAGGGAAACAAAAAACGTGGTCTTTCTAGACAGGTGGTCATTAAAGCAGGTTTGACTGTAGAAATATAAGAAGTGATGAATCAAAGAGTCTACAGGCCTTCACTGGAAGACAAATTTCTTGATATATACAGAATGTACATTGTCTGTGATGAATTTACTGTACGATCATTAACGATAGTACTATTTTGTTATCACTACATGATGAAGTTTCAATGATAAAATGATGCCGTTTGTCTGACAAAAAAAATCTTGATTGTTAATAACCTATCATTATCCAAACACATATATCTGCCATTGATGCAGGCTCATTACTTCTTAGTGATGAAAGAATCAAAAGAAATAAGTAACATTAAAAGAATTATAATAATAAAAAGTACTCTAAAAAAAAAAAGAGGCAATTTCATGTAATAAAATTAAAAAAACAACCAAAGGCAATTTCCGTCGCCGATTGGAACATGACAATAATGTATTACATAACCAGAACATGATTTCTATTGGATGTACAATAGGATATTGAAATTGCCCATAAGTTGTTTTTACATATTGTTGTGATCGTGTTAAAGCTACACAGGAAAAATCACAAGGGATAGCAAGTCTGAGGGAAAATAACTAATAAGAAAAAGATACAAATTATGAAGTAAGAAATTATAATTGATGGAGAGGAAAATACATTGTAGAAAAGGGAAGATTGAAATTAGAGAAAGGAGGGATGAAGAGAGACAGAGAGAGAGAGACAGAGAGATAGAAAGAGGATAGAAAAATATGTGTATTGTTTGTCTCATTATGGTTCGCAATCGATCTTTTCTATTCTAATTGCAGACTAATTGTACCTCAAAAGTGTGAACATTTCAATATCGTATGCCCCATTGATTTGCTCAATGTCTGCGCGATGATAGTAGGCCTACTGTCGGTCCACAGAAATACTCTGTATACAAACAATGGCACAGTTTAGTCTGTAGGATGGCTTATGTTCAAACAATTAAAGACAACAAATTCATCCATTTAGCACCTGCTCCCGTAGAATCCTTTACATTTTTTTGTTGTTGCTATATCTTTGAAACTTTTTAAAGAACAAAAAATCTTGCATTCAAAATAAAAGTTCACTATTGGTCAAAAGGACACTTACTTGTATCAATTATAGAATACGGTGATGAAGGTCGGAGCATTTTTTAAATGGAATTTTTTGTTCCATTATTCTTTATATTTATACAGCCAATTGCATATTTCTTTACAATAGATTTACAGACCTCCCAACATTTCCGCTTTCTTCCTTTATTTTCCGCAAAAATAAGAACATAATACAGTTGATGTTTTTTGTGGTCTTTTTTGTAAACTCAAGAATGAAAAGTGTACTGGATGAATGAGGGCCTTTGTTGTATATGTAAGCACTAGAAAAATGGATCAGGACAAATCAATATTTCACATACTTAACAAATTACAAAACAGTTGTTAACTGTACTATGGACTTAGGTAGATCCATGGACAGAGATGGACAGATATGTACGTGTACACTTGAATAGGTTCATGACCATCCATCATGGCTCCTCTTCTTAAAAACCCAATTACAACACCTCCCCACCAGGGGGGATAGGGAGATGATATTCTAAACGCCACGGCAACCTCCAGAAATAGGCCCCCACACCTTAAAGAGGTCACTCGCACTATAGGATCAAACTGTGTTATCGTCAGCATAAATTACCATTGCCATTATTCTGGACCAAAAATATATATATTCACATGCACTTATTAAGTGTACGTGTATGTTACTTCAAGTCCCCCACTACTGCTATTACTTTTACTCCTACTTCTTTGTCTACGTACATGTATATGTACATGTATACAGTTTTATAGTACAGTAGATCCAGTTTTTGTTATTGATATTCTCAACACCACAACTACCATCTCTTTGCATTATCACCACCACCACTACTACTATCACTACAACAAACACTACAACTACTTCTACTACTACTAGTACTACTACTAGTACTACTACTAGTACTACTGCTACTGCTACTTCTACTACAACAACAACAACTACTGCTACTTCTACTGCTACTACTACTATTATTACCACTACAGTTTCTACTGCTACTACTACTACTACTACTACTACCACCACCACCACCACCACCACTTCCACTACCACCACCACCACCACCACCACTACTACTATTATTACCACTACTACTATTATTACCACTACTAACCTTACCCCTACCCCTACCACCACTACCACCTCATTGTACTACCTATACTTCTACTACTTCTACTTCTACTACTTCTACTTCTACTTCTACTTCTACTTCTACTTCTACTTCTACTTCTACTTCTACTTCTACTACTACTACTTCTACTTCTACTTCTACTTCTACTTCTACTTCTACTTCTACTTCTACTTCTACTTCTACTTCTACTTCTACTTCTACTACTACTACTTCTACTACTACTACTTCTACTTCTACTACTTCTACTTCTACTTCTACTTCTACTTCTACTACTACTACTTCTACTACTTCTACTACTTCTACTTCTACTTCTACTTCTACTTCTACTTCTACTTCTACTTCTACTTCTACTACTACTACTTCTACTACTTCTACTTCTACTTCTACTTCTACTTCTACTACTACTACTTCTACTTCTACTTCTACTACTACTACTTCTACTTCTACTACTTCTACTTCTACTTCTACTTCTACTTCTACTTCTACTTCTACTTCTACTTCTACTTCTACTTCTACTTCTACTTCTACTACTACTACTTCTACTACTTCTACTTCTACTTCTACTACTTCTACTTCTACTTCTACTTCTACTTCTACTTCTACTTCTACTTCTACTTCTACTTCTACTTCTACTTCTACTTCTACTTCTACTTCTACTTCTACTTCTACTTCTTCTACTTCTACTTCTACTACTACTTCTACTACTTCTACTTCTACTTCTACTTCTACTTCTACTTCTACTTCTACTACTACTTTTGTTACCAGTTCTTCTACCTTTACCACTTTTTCTTTTACTACGATTTTCACATGTACATGAAATATTTCTGTAACTTTAAACGTAGTTGTAAATCAAACTCATGCTTCTGACATCCAGAAGTACAGTAGATTTGTGTAAAAGTGTATGAATTAAGTCCCTTCTGGCGCTAACCAGATGAAATCCTCATAGACACTGTTCATCTTCATTTCTCACTTCAGCTGGAAAAAAAATGAGACTTACATGTAGGATGGCAGTGGATGACTTACAGGCATGCATCTATGCAAATTAATGGGCAATCTCCTTCAATCCAATTCTTAGGCAAGAGGATTTGGAACTCTCCTCTAAAAATAGAACACAGGTGCCTAGCATACTTACATGTGCGTGCTTTCATCAATAGAATACATGTTCTCATCCAAAAGGGGCCCATATCATTTTCATAGGGCAAGGTTTTTCTTAAATTGAATTTGAAATGGTAGTTATTGAAATGTCCATATGGCAGCCTGAGGGTTGAATTGCATGGAGTTTACAAAGTAAAATCACAAAACCATAGTATCTTACAAATCTATTCATATAATGTTGTCATAGTCGTACAATAATATAAAGGAGAGAAACAGAGAGGGAGGGAGAGAGAGAGAGAGAGAGGGAGGGGGGGCATAGAGAGACAAACAGGCAGAGATAGAGAGACTGAAATAGGCAGAGAGAGAGAGACAGAGCAGACAGACATGGGGACAGAGAGATATATACAGACATACAGAGAGAGATAGAGAGAGAGAGAGACATACAGACAGAAACAGACATACACAGAGAGAGAAACAAATGCAGGCGGACAGACAGACAGACACAGAGAGACAAACAGACAGAGAGAGAGAGGGAGGGAGGAAGTGGGAGGGGTTAGAAACTAGGAATTAATTTTACATCTCTGTTGAAGAGGGGCTCATAACATTCTTCACAGTGGTTTCTGATCGAATTGCACAACTAAATATTTCAGCAACCTTAGGAGAAAATTCAATTTCCAATAACAATAGGTATGATTGAAGGCAAAACTAATTCCTTAGGATGTCCTATGAAATTGATTTTTGAATCGCTGAGAACGTAGCAGGAAAGGAGGTACTTTTGATACAAAAGGGTTGTATATGCTCTTGGCTACATTTTGTATTACCTGAGTTTGTTTATTATTATATGCTGTATTCATAAGCTGATATTTTTTTGCATACAGAATCACAGATTTAGGTTATGTGTAGTGTAAGGCAGGGATTCACAATAACATTTTTAGAAGGGCTCCAGATTATAGTGGTGGTGGTTATTTTAGCTCATGATGCAATGATAATTATAAACCATTAGGTCATACATGAATCCTGTGACCTTTACAAGCTAATCCCCTGTCTGATTATCAAGATATCTATGATTGGAATTAGAAATTTCAGAATTTGTTTTCCTAACAGTTTTTATAACACTCCAGTCTATTGGGAGAAATGGGTATGGTAAAACCGGTCACTCAAAGTTTTTTTAACTTTTTTGAGGCACTTCATGATCATTTTGAAGCGCAATTCTTTTAGGGCTTCAATATTACAGCATATCACAGACACTGATAACACGTACATGTAGGGCCATGCATCTCAGATTTAACATTGTTAAACGATGCCTTTAAGGTCCTATGGCAACCCTGACCCTAAACCCTTTAATTATGATGAAATAAAGTCTGGTGCATCTTTCACCGGAGCAAATGTGGGATCGCCTCTACATGGTTGTACTGTACTTGGGATACAGACTGTAGAGATATGGCATGTTCGATTCACGGTCACCAAGCATAGTCGGACTCATAGCGCTTCATTGGATATATGATTGGCAGAAAGATCGAGGGATCTTAGTCATTGGTACTAATTTCGTAAGAAACGACTCTCCTCCAAGATTCTCTCCATGCTTGCATGAACTTAATACAGTCAAACCTGCTTTAGCAACCACCTGCATAGAAAGACCACCTGTCTACAGAGACCACATTTTTTGTTACCCTTGAAAATCGTTTCTCATTGAAACCTGAACTAAAGGAACCTGTACATAAAGACCACCTGCCTATAGAGAGTTAGAGACCACTTTTCTTGTCTCCCTTGAGTGGGCTTTATAGACAGGTTTCACTGTACTAGTTATTGAGAATACATTTAATGGTTAATAACTGACATGAGACCGAGGTTTTTACATTGTGAGGTTAAAGGAGCTTAACCTCAAATATTTGGAGTTCAAGTTTTATATTATTACTTTGAATCCTGTTCCTAAAATAATGCTTGGATTATTTATGTAGATTTTTACTTTAACAAAATAAATGCTAAAAAGTCTACAGCATATAATGGTCAACATTAAATTCAAAGCGCAAGAATATTCATAGCGTATTACAGGTGAAATTCCAGATCACCTAACGTAACTCAGGATTATGTGTCATTGGTGACTCTTAACTGGCTTGTAAGGGGTTGGCCGATACGATGCACAATTTGGTAATGTTGTAAAAATATGGAACAAGTACTGCACTTTTACCAGTACGGGTAGAATTTTATGAAAAGTTTGAGTTGATTGAGAAGATTCTGTCCAATGATGTATGGAGTGCCAATTGTCAAGATGTATGGAGTGTCGAGTGTAATTTTCATGAATCTCACTACATAAAATATTTTGTATTTCTGTAAATATATGTAGATGTACAAACAAGCAAAACTCATGTCAACATGAATTCAATTCCTTTATGTAATGTAATGTAGTGGTGGTTATTTTACCTGACTGATATGAAAGCATAAAGCTTGTTTTAGTAAGCAACCAGAGGACTGACAGCTTTAGGTCCTCTCCTAGAGACCTGGTAATGAGGATTAATGCCTTACCAAAGGGCACTAGCGCATCGCCTTGGTTTCGAACCCGGGTCACCGGGTTACGAGACCACTGCTCTACCGACTGAGCAATCGCGCATTTTGTATTTTATTTATATAATTTGTAATGAGAAATAACAGTAATTTGTCATGAAGAAAGTACATGACACTTGGCATTTCACCGGTAGGCTAATTAAAATAACTTGGTCCGCATAAAATACAAACCCCTATCTCTGTGAGCCTCCATTATCCGAACATGCCTGATTGAAAATGAGTTTGAAAAGGTGAGATGCGCCCTTAAGGCATTAACGCACCAAGGTCCATAGCTGCGCATATGTTGCCTAGGGCTTAGTGACAGAAGATCATAAGCATATATATTTTGACTTCCAGGCAAGTCTGTTCATTGCATCGCTCGGTGCTGAGAGATGGTTAAAGTGAAATGTCAGGAATTACAAAAAAAATGATATTGTGGTAACTGGTAGGGTCAGGCTTGCTTTGAAATATAGTTGCTTTTATGTCATGCTATGTCGCCTTACTCTGATATACACTGTAAGTGCACACTTCTATACATCACCTTGTGTGGACCTTGCGCGGACATCTGACAATTTTACCTCTGACATTATTACTTTTGACATTTTTACCTTTTGACATTTTACCTCTGACATTTTTACCTCTGACATTATTACCTCTGACATTTTTACCTTTTGACATTTTACCTGGCAACATGTTTTATGTGCTAGAAATGTCTAGCTGCTAAACTTGCAATCTGAATAAGTAAATGGATTAATGTACATTAAATACAGGTGTATTTGTATGTGTATATTTGGGTGTTCAAGTATATTTAGTAGTACAAAAAATGAAAGGGATCAACCATTCATGCTGTAACTTAATTTACATTAACTAAATGTGTCCTTCTACTTCTCAACTTGCAATATGAATAGGTAAATGAGTTAATGTACTTACGTGTGTGTATATATTTGTGTGTTTAAGTATATTAAGTTGGTTAAAAAAAAATTGAGATGGATCGAGCATTCATTGTATAACATTACAGTCACTAAATATGACCTACATGTACATGTACTTCTCAACTCGCAATGAATTTTTATCTGAATATTTCATCCTCGTGGGGATGACTGACTCCATCTCCTTTTTTTGAAAGAAGTTGGGATAACCTTTTCAAGGCTTGGCGCCTCCCCGCCTGATGTAAATTACCATCCTCTTTAATCACCATGGTAGCGAAGATGAGGAGTGTCGACATGGGAGAAGAGCCTCTTTCACATATGGTGATCTCTATTTTCCCCAAAACAAATATGGAGAAAGAGAGAGAGAGAGAGGGGGAGAGAGGGAGATAGAGAGGGAGAGAGAGGGGGAGAGAGAGAGGGAGGGAGGGAGAGAGAGAGAGAGAGGAAGAGACAAAGAGACGAGTTGAGAGAGAGGTGACGTGGTATACAGTACTTGTAGAGGTTCCTTTTCTTGACTCTCGATCCAAGGGTTTAGGGTTCAGATCCCAGCCTGGTACGTCCTTTGGTAAGACATTCATCCACATTTGCCACCCTCCACCCAGGTATAAATGGTCTGGTGATTGCTGGGCTAATAATAATTGCAGGGCCAGCAGCGAGAGTACTCTTGTCTTTTCCTCTGTGTGAATCTGCCAGAAATGTGAAGACTGAAGTGAGAGACTAACAATCACTTAGCACCGTCTCAGAAGTAGTGGTGCTGGTGAGAGATGTTGGATACATTGGTGTATGCCATGCATGTAAGATGGATGACTGGACTCTCATGTTTAGTTCAGATGGCAGGTGTGTTTACCTTTAGAGTTTTAGAGAGGTGGAGAAGGAGAGCTTGGGAGGGAGGGAGAGAGACAGAGGGAGAGGGAGAAAGAGGGGGAGGGAGATGGAGAGAGGAAAAGAGAGAGAGAGAGATGGAGAGAGCGATGAAGAGAGAAAGAAAGAGCAATGAAGAGAGAGAGATGGTGAGACAGACAGAGAGAGATAGAGAGAGAGAGAGAGAGAGAGAGAGAAGGGATTTTTGTTTGTTGTTGTTGTTGTTTTTTTTTTTGGGGGGGACAGAGCAAGATATACATGTAGATAGAGGGGGATTGCAAGGATGTATAAAGGAGAGGAAGGGTAAGATAGATTGTTAGATAGAGAGTTAGAGAGAGAGAGTGAATTAGCAAGATTGGGGAGGGGTGGAAGAGGGAGAGAGAGAGAGAGAGGGGGGGGGGGGGTTCCTTATTAGAACAATGTTGCATTAACAGAAAAATACCAGTGCTGCCAATTTGCTGAGGAAAAAGTGATAAATGTAGCCTGTTTGTCTAAATAATCCCTATCTCGAATGACTGACGAAGAGAGCTGTCTATAATAATAATCAAGTCTTACAGATACCACGGCAAAATACTGTCTGTGAATTATTTATGTGTGGTATTAGGCAGGCATTGCCTAGGCCCGTTAAACTGCAAAGTTTACAACCTCTGTAAACAGGAGATAATTGGCTGGGTGACTGGATCTGCAGCTTTCCTCAGGGTGTGTTCACATCTAATGCTGATCGCATGCATAATTGAATCATTGTTCACACTTGCTCTTTTTTTGTTTTTCAGTCTTTGCTTCAGAATGGTAGAGGGGATATTATCAATGTTTCCAAATTGGCAATTTTATTGAGCTTTGGCTCAAATTCCATATTTATCCTCAACATACAATAGCATTTACATGTATTCAAACAGTGACAACAAAATACAAATTAAAAAAACAAACAAACACCAGTGTTGCTGATTTAGAATGATAAGCTGATTCAGATAGGAAAAGAATACAAATTGGGAAAGCCTTTTCTTTAAACCAAATTTATTTTATAAACTAGCATGCATATTAGTCCTGTTTGAAGCCTTGTTGAATAAATATTTATCAAAGATTATTATTTTTTTTTTTTTCCCCAATGCAATTATATTCTTGTTGTTGTAAACCAAACAATGATTCACCTTTGACTTTCTGGCGCTGACTTGACGATATCTAGGGTCACATGAGCCTAAAACTGCAGACGTTCATACATTTTTCATTTTACCAATGTAATTACACCCAAAAGAAGTCTTGTTACTGAGACTAATACCCCGGGGGGGGGGGGGGGGGGGGGGGGTATGGGGAGTCAGATGAGTTATGTTCTGAAGCCTGAAATTAACCCACTATGTTAAATTTTCATAGTGTAAAGCTGCACACTTATATTTACTAGCTTCTTAGAACTATGATAGGGTCTTGATTTTGAGATTGATACCAGTGGATTATGGCGCCCCTTATTAGTGTAGATGAGTTATGTGCTGAAGCCTGAAATTAAACATCTGTGTAGAATTGTTATAGTGTAAAGCTGCACACGTTATAGAACTATGATAGGGTCTTGATTTTGAGACAATCACGATCATGAGGCACCTCATTAGTATAGATGAGTTATGTTCTGAATTCTGAAACTAAGCCTCCGAATCTTTACAGCGCAAGATTGCAAACTTTCAATGCATATAAATGTCTTATTACTATAAAAGGGTCTTGTTACCGAGACTAATACCAGGGGATCAAAGAGGCCCCCCTCATTAGAAGTTGATGAGTTATGTTCTGAATTCTGAAATTAACCCTCTGTCTAGAAAAGGATCACTTCACATCTTGCTTAGATTATCGTGATTATTTGTGCTCTTTTCACTGCTGAATAATATATGAAGTAATGCCTGGTGTGAATGATGCAATATGTTTTCTCACTCATATTTCATTTTTCATTTTTCATTTAGAATACTGTAAATCTCCGTGTATAAGGCGCACCCCTATTTTGGGGGCAAAATTATTATTTTTTTTTTTTTTATTAAAAAAAAAAAAAAAAAACCCTCGCGGGGAAGGACCTTCATTTTAAATTGAGGTGCAGTTGAAGTTGTGAACTTGTCACAAATAATAGTAACAATGTCGTTGTAGAAGAACGTGTAAGATCATTAATGTAAATTAAAAACAGGTCCAGACTCTAAGGCTTCATGATACCAAGTGTCCCACACCAGCCTCATCACATCACCTAGCAGAAGCACTGTGTTCTATGCCAAACATCAATAGTCATGCATGATATGAATAGCATCCTCTAAATTTCTGACAATGGAGTACCTAGGATAGAACCTTGTGGTACACCATTTGTTATAGAAAAAAAAATTGAGGAATTATTATTATAAACTACATATTGAGATCTATTAGAAAGATTACTTTTAAACCAAGATGACAGACAAATTTGAGTGTTGTTGTAGTTTCCGAGTGGTGAGTCAACACACTGATTACTGAGCTGGGAGACATTGCCAGGCATAGCGCCATAAATCGAAACTTTTTTTTCCTGTACCTGTGTATAAGACGCACCCCCGACTTTCAAATTTTTTCGGCGGCAAAAAAGTGCGCCTTATACACGGAGATTTACGGTAATACAATTTTGGGTGATCTCTCTTTTGTTGACATCTTTTTTTTGTTTAAAGAGAGAGAAAAGAGAAGACAAAAAATTGGCTCAATAATTTGATTACAAATACAATAAAATCTATTTGTGTATTATTTTGTTAAACAATTTCAGAAGGAAATGATGTAAATTTCGAAAATATAAGTACTGTAAATGAAGTTCATGGGACTGATTGTGACTGAAGCAGGGAAGAAGAAAAAAAGCAGGAACAGTTAGCGAATTTGCTCTGGAAAGCCCTGAAATAAAATATAGATGAATAATGAAGGATTAGTACATGCAGCTCTCATTGAATTGAAAAGAAAAAAAACAAATAAAAATCAAGGTTTGTCATAAAGAAACTAGCATGCATGGAATTCTTTCTTAGACAATAATTATTTCACCTTTCACCAAATCCATGTGATTCCCCCCCCCCCCAAGGAGATTTTTTTTTGTCACTGCCTTACAATATGGGGATCGCCATGTATTGCAGAAAAGGCCAATCCGATTTACTGATGCATGCATTATTAGTTTTGGTCCCATTCATACATACATGTATGTTCAAGGTCCAGCTTGCCATGGACCACGCATTCATAACACAGCTGAGTCGAATACCTTTAATTAGAAACCTGAATACCTATCCATAATTAATTCCTTTTCAAATGAGCTTTAATAAGGCTGTGACCCGAGATTGTTCCGATAGAGGTACATGACCAAGAGTTTTGGGTTAGAGTTGTAATTGGTTTGGGGTTAGATATAGTGTTAGGATTAGGATTAGGGTTATTGTTAGAGTTAGGTTTAATGGTGTTAGGATTAGGTTAGGGTTAGGAGAAGGTTAGGGTTAGTGTTAGGATTAGGTTAGGGTTAGGTTAGGGTTAGGATTAGGTTAGGTTTAGGGTTAGGATTAGGTTTAGGGTTAGGATAAGGTTAGGGTTAGGTTTAGGGATTGTTAGGTTGAGGTTTGAAGATAACATAATGTGTAATGCTCTATATTACAAGAATCAAATATAACCATTTTATCGTTTTTACCGGAGCATGTGTCTTTGAACCAAGAGCATTATTAGTTTCAGTCCATTCATACATGCACTGAGCAAGGTCAAGACGGCTATGGACCATGCACTCATATTAAACTCAGCTGAGCCAAATATCTTTGATTGGAGACCACCAAACTCACCCGTAATTAATTTCTGTTCGGCAGAGAGGCCGTGGGACAGATGGATGATTATTGCACAGTCAATTGTGTCTGTCCTTGTATACTGTAATAAAATGTCCCACTGCATATGTTATGGAGGAAGATTTTTGAAATTGACAGAAGTCACAGAAGGCTATCTTAATTAAGAGGAGGCTTTTTAAAAGATCTTGTACACTAGTACCATCAGTTTGAGATTATGAAAAGAGTGGCTTAATGTGTATTTTTAAACATAATCTTTCATTTTCATATATGCACTTTAATTTTACTCTTATGCTGACATTCTAAAAGCATTTCATCAAATTGAATTTAACAGAATTGCACAGAATTGCAATGTAGGATGTGTTTTACTGTTGTACTTCTATTATTTTAAATCTGAAGTGATGGCCTGTTTTCTTTCTGTGTTTTCTACCTCATGCTGAAGAGGTTCTTTACTACAAAATCACCGAACAAGAAGCTAGTATACCATTGTACTCATATTGTAAGCGTTTTTAACTAGAAACTAGTTAATCATTGAAATTTGTAATCTTGTTTTCACACAGATTAATTACTTCCCCGTCAGTGAAACTACCAATCTTTTAAACGCAGTTCATACTTTGTCATTTACACACAGATTAATTACTTAATCTATCAATAACACTCTAAACTTTATAGTCATTTACATTTAGGAATGATGAGGATGTATATTCTGAGGGGATAATTTTCTTCATTGATAAAATCGCACGCATGTAGCTTGTAGATCATTGAAATCGTTAAGCAACAAGAAGATATCTTCTCCCAAAATGGGACACTCTGAACTCTGTCTCCTGTCCCTTAAAGGCATCGTTTAACAATGTAAAATCTGAGATGCATGGCCCTACATGTTATCAGTGTCTGTGATATGGTGTAATATTGAAGCCCTAAACAAAATTGTGCTTCAAAACGATCATGAAGTGCCTCAAAAAAGTAACAATCTTTGAGTGACCTGTTTTACCATACTCATTTCATAGAATGTAGTGTTATAAAAACTGTTAGGAAAACGAAAAACAAATTTTTGATTTCCAATCATAAATATCTTGATAATCAGACAGGTGATCGGCTTATAAAAGTCATGGGATTCCTGATTGACCTAAAGGTTTATAAATATGATTGCAGAATCTGAGACAATGTTACTGAGTCACAAAGTAGATGTCTACTCCAAAAGTGGGACACTCTGAACTCTGTCTCCTGTCCCTTAAAGGTAAAGACCAGTAATGGTCATGCGATTGCATTGTGAAAGAAACGTTGTGGAATCGATCAGAAAAGGTTGATCATCTAGCATCTAGCATCTGCAAGGTTCTGGAATCATCAAAATGATAAGAAATTTGGCTCATTCTTCGTAAAGTTACAAGCACTATACACAGAAAGATGTATATGGGACTACCCTATATCTATCACACGACCATGAGAGAAACAAATTTACCAAATATATGAATTAGTAGGCGGTTTCCCGGCAAATTTTTTATCATCATGTATTAGTCAAAACATATTCTTTCACATGATTGGTAATGAGAGCTTCCATTTCATTTTTTGAAATTGGGTCGTTTCCAATACTGGTCTTTACCTTTAATCGCTGCCTTTCGACTCACTTACTATTGATACTCCCTGATTCACTCCACCTTCTCAGTTGACGGAACACTCCACACCCGATAACTGACTTGCATTAAATGTCCACATAACACTAATCCAAAGGGATCCAGTATACAGGCATATGATGGGGTTGCCATGACAATACCTCATCAGTGACGGGGCGGGGGGATGAAGGGGGTACTTGGGATGATTTTGGAGGCAGACGGCAGGTAGGGAAGGCGATGAGTCGCCATGAGTCATTTGTGTCATTTTTTTCGCTGGAAACCGGTGATGTGTTCAGGCGAGTCATAATATTTTAGCCTGTCTTCAAGGCAGAACAAGCTATTTTTGTTATCTACATTGTACTGGTGATGTAATTTAAGTAGTTTGGCTGCAAGGCAGGACAAGCTATTTCGAGTATAAACCGGTCATGTTTGCAAGCGAGTCAGAATATAGCATGACTATACAACAGAAGAGGCTTTTTCTTCTAGGAACCAGTGAGGTACTCATGTGATTCAGAATATGTAGCCTGTCTATCAGCCATACTTATATATTTTGTTGGTAGAAAACAGTGATGGAGGCTATGGAGGCAGAATATAGCCTGTCTTTAAGGCAGATCAAGATATTTTCATTACCCACTGGTGATGGAATTAATGTAGTTTTGCTTCAAGGCAGAACAAGCTATGATCAATAGAAACATGTAATGTGTGCAAGCGAGTCAGAATATAGCATGACTATCCGGGATGACTATAAGCAGAAGAAGCTTTTTCTTCTAGGAACCGGCGATGTACTCATGTTATTCAGAATATTGTAGTCTGTCTAGATACATGTAAGCCATATTTAGTTATTTTTGTTGGTAGAAAGCAGTGATGGGGGCCATGGAGGCGGAATATAACCTGTCTTTAAGGCAGAACAAGATATTTTCATAACCTACTTACTGGTGGTGGAATTAGTGTAGTTTTGCTTCAAGGCAGGACAAGCTATTATGGAAAGAAACCGGTAATGTTAGCAAGCAAGTCTTGGCTTTGAGATGTAACAAATTGTATTTGGTGGAAACCAGTGATGTGCACAAGCGGGCGGAATGTTGTAGCCAGTTTCAAGGTAAAACAGGTTGTTGCCAAAAAATGAGCAAAAGTTTAAAAAAAAATAAAGACGTAATGACGTGATGGTACTGTCAAACCTGTCTACAGCGACCGCCCAAGGGAAACAAAAATGTGCTTGTTGTAGACAGGTGGTCTTTGTACACAGGTGGTCACTTAAGCAGGTTTGACTATATATACACTGTCAATAAAGAAAGAAATACATGTTAGTTCATATGAGTGTATGTTGAAGCGGTAGTACTGAAGCAGTCTAGTCTTTAGTCTTTGTTTCCTAGACAACTACAGTTTGTATATTTGGTCTTGATAGACAGGATAGTTATAGATTTCAGTAATTTTCAGAATAGACATGGACCTAACATGTAGCCTTGTGGAAATTACTAAATTTATGTCATGATCAGGTAAATGACATCTTGTAGCATATGTACATGTATATAGTATGATCTCTATGACTCTAATATTGATTTACTTGGTCATATGTGAGTCTGTATTTGTGAATAACCATTTATCTATTTGAGTTGCACCTGTATCTATAATCTATCGTTTAAGTTTTCTAGTCATTGGTCATGTGGTGCTACCATGTTTTTTTGTTGATCTTCAAACAGGTTTTTAGTCTTAATAACATCATTACTGACCTTGCATTTTTCCATTTTTTCTTTCGTCCTCTTTTCATTTGTCTTTCATGCATTCCTAGCACTTGGATACAGAATACCATTATCACTGGGAACTTTGTGCCTATCATCTTATCATTTGTGCTTCTACAGCGCCCTCTAGTCTTTCGTTTAAGACAGGCGCTCCTTACACACTATCACATTGATTCTGTACGCTTCCAGTTCATTTGAATCTTCTTCCGATTAGTAGCTTATACTGTAGATTAATAACGATAAAAGGGGCACAAAATTTTGATGGAAAATCGACAATCAGACTCTGTGTTTATGAAAATTGATAATTCACCGCGCACGTCACGTCCAAAAGCAAGCATGTTCGAGACCGTTTCCGGCGGAAGCAACTCGCTCAAGTTCACGGAGGATACGCCCGAAGAAAGGGAGCGTAGGCGCAGGGTGCAGCAGGAGATGGCCGATGCCGCGAACTCGCCGCGCCGCGTCCCGAAAGGCAAGCTGGGGATGAATACCGTTGAGATGTTCGAGGGCACGCACGACTCGGTGCAGTTCCCTTCCGAACGTGGCGAAGGGCTTATCAAACCGACGCTGGAGCAATTGGAGGACTCGCCGCACCGTGTCAAGCGCCCCGGTGGCTCCATGTTCAAGAGCGTCGACGGAGGCGGGAACTCCCTGCAGTTCGATTCGGTCCGACGAGGGATCAGCGTGGACTCTTCCGCGAGCTCGTCGCCACGACGCACCCCCTGCGACTCTGTCTTCACCGTTGTCGATAACCCCGATTATAGCGCAGACGCGGAAACCGGGGATCCTTCCGCGCTATTCAAGAAGTCACCCTCTAAGTCGTCTGGTCGTGGTATAGCCTGCGGTGGAGGACCGACGTCATGGACGGGAGGTCCCATTGTTCTAGGGGCCGACGATGAAACTGATGATGATGGGGTAAAATCCTTTTGATAGTTTCTTGCCTTACGTCTTGTGAAGATCAGTATTCTTCTAGTATCTGTATAAAAGTGCAGCATGCTCTTTCTTAAATTGGTCTGCATTTTCAGTATCTTTATCATTTCATCTATTCAATATCTTCAAATAATGGCCATCGTTTGTCTTCATCCTTCTTGCATTGGGTCATGTAAACATCAGTATGCGTCCATTCTGTGTAGTCTCTCTATGTCAAAGTGCAGCATGCTCTTAAAAAAGAAAAAAAAAAGGTCTGCATTTTCAGTTTCGTTATCATTGTCAAGGTTATATATCTATAATCTTCAGCTAGGAGATGTATTTTGATATGTAAACGTCAATATTTCTTGTATTCCATTTCAGTCTCTCTTCGTCAAATTGGCATGCTCTTTCAAAAAATGGTCAGCATCTTTAGTGCAATTGTGATTTTCAAAGTTGTGCTTCTTGCGATACTTTCCTGTGCGTCTATATTCTACCACCTCTTCTGAATTATCGCATCAGATCACTGCAAGCTCTTATACCGTCTCTATTCTTTCATCTCTCTTTTGTTTGATGTTTATCTATTTCTGTCCTGCAATGATGGTCAAAGTTGGTGTTTTAGTGAATTTATTCTTTTTACAGGTCGAAAGTGAAGCTCCCTTTCATCTGTTTCCTGAACTAGTTGCATGTGTATCTTTGTCAGTATACTCCATCATAGTCTTGTATGTTTAGAGAATCTTGTCTCTTTTAGAAAAATCTTTCTTAGCAGCTGAAAGGGTGGTCCTTTCATTTTTTTCTTGAATAAAATCATGCCAAATGTGCCTATATTGCAAGTGTAATTGAGTGTTCAAGTTAAGTTTTGTATTGGTGTTCGATTGTATGTACATGTTTGTGTGTGTAAATTCTTATTTGTATTTTTTTTAGATAGAATGGTGTCCTTTTTGCCTACAGTCTATCCCTAAAGTAAATTTCTCTTATTCCCTTTTCTCTATCTCCTTGCTCTCATTCCCTTTCTGTTGTTCTCGATTTCTGTCTCTCTCCTTCTCTCTTTTTATTTGATTGTTACATGTTGTTAGCTCTTTCTCATTTTCTCCTGTCTGATATTTCCTCTCTTCCTCTTCACTTTCTGTCCCCTCTCCTTTCTCTTTCCTTCTCTCACTCTTTTCTCTCTTTCTCTTCTCTCTTTCTCCCCTCTTTCTTTCCTTTCCTTTCCTTCTCTCACTATTTCCTCTTTTTCTCTCCTCTTTCTCTCCATTCTCTCTCTCCTTTCTTTCTGTCCTCTCTTCCTGTCTTCTTTCTCTCCTTTCTCTCCTCTCATTTCTCTCCTTTCTCTCTTTCTCTCCCATCTATCTCTCCTCTCTTTCTCTCTCCTCTCTTTCTCTCTCCTCTCTTTCTCTTTCTCTTTCTCTCCTCTCTGTCTCATTCCTTCCCCCACTCTCTCTTTCACCCTGTCCTACTTTCTCTCTTTATCCTTGGGCTGTTCTCCATCACTCTAGTAAAAACCTTGTTCACATGCGACGACGCAGTAAACCAGCCAGAAAAAAAAACCCTGCTGCTGCAAAATAAAAGGATAAAAATACCCAGGTACATGTAGTGAGTGCCCTTCACGTTAATATTAAAGGTAAAGACCAGTTATGGTCATGCAATTGCATTGTGAAAGAAACGTTGTGGAATCGATCAGAAAAGGTTGATCATCTAGCATCTAGCATCTGCAAGGTTCTGGAATCATCAAAATGATAAGAAATTTGGCCCATTCTTCGTAAAGTTATAAGCACTATACACAGAAAGATATATATGGGACTACCCTATATCTCTCACAGACCATGAGAGAAACAAATTTACCAATATATGAATTAGTAGGCGGTTTCCCAGCAAATTTGTTATCATCATGTATTAGTCAAAACATATTATTTCACATGATTGGTAATGAGAGCTTCCATTTCATTTAGTTGGGGCGTTTCCAATACTGGTCTTTACCTTTAATGCCCTCTTGGCTGCCAACAGATTGTAATGTCTTTCCAGAACCAGAAAGGAAGTAACCCATCATTTTACATGGATTGTATGCATATCTAGCTCCTAGAACATAGAATGGTCTGTTTGGAGCAAGCTGGGCATTAATTCATTATTTTACACAAAATTGATGCAATTTTTAGCTCTCAACATCTGATATCATCGGTTTAAAGCCAGAACCACATTTATTCTGTATAAATTTGCATGTGACTCAATGCCGTTCTGGTCCCAAACATATGATATACATTTAAGGACCTTCTTGCACACAGCTACCTTTTTAAACCCCATTTGCTCAAAATTCATTTTCCTTTTTCTGTCACCACATTTTGAGGCAGCTTAACACGTCATATGTGAGCGAGCTTTTGAAATGTTACTCCTATTCCCTCTCGGGACCCCATCCATTAGCTGTGATAAATTGTCATATGGCTGCATAATGCCCATGTATAAATCTTTCTTCATAGACAGTATGTGTATGAGGATTTGAACTTTTTAGTCTTTCGAAAGCCATTAAGGCTCAAAGTCAATGTAAACGTGTAGGATTTGAGCGAGGTTCCATATATATTCATTTGACGTGGTTAGTTGGCCCTAAAAGGGGCCCACTCATGCTCTATCTCGATGTTTCAATAGGTTTTACCTATCATTTTTAGGATGTGGAACTAACCCTGTCAAAAGAATATGTGGTGTGCCTGCAAATCTCGCTCAAATCTATCATGTTTGAAGCCAGAAAGGCGTTAACTCAAATATCTTAACGTAAAGTTAATGCTCTTCTTGCTCCGAACAGACAATTTCTCAAAAGTTTCTTTGGTTAATTAAACGGAGATCAATTAAGGCCCCACGTAAGGCCAAATAAAAAAAAAACATGTTTAGCGTCCTGTTTTTTGGAAAAATAGGAAGGAGGAGGCCCTTTTTTTTTTTTTTTCTTCCAAAATGGCCGCTCGGTACATTTTCCCTGTCAGTCGGGTTATTTTTCAAGATGGCCGCCGACATTTTTTTTTTTTTTTTTTAAAATCAGAAATAGATCCATTTTAGCAGTGTTTTCATATTTTTTTTTCTTAAAAAAAAAAAAAGTAGGAGGCGGCCCCCAAAAAGGAAGCGGGCGGGGACGCTTAACATGTATATTTTTTTACATGGCCTAAGAAAGAATTGATGCGATTGATCCAAATCAATCAAGTCTTCTTATTAATTGCATGTTTGCAGTCTGCTATCTCTTACATGTATGTACATAGTTACGATTAAAATCATCTCTTTATAAGACGGGCCCGGCACTCCGCAATCAGAAAGGTCTTAAACATACATGTGGCAAAACCATCATATCTCAAGCACAGTCCTCTTTAAGTGCATGATGAACCCCCCTTTGGCTTTGCAATAATTTACAGACCATAATGCTTATAATAGCCTTCATAAATTTGAATAATAGATACTGATAGATTACAAATTTAGTTCTGTGATTAAAATACTCTTAGGATACAGTACATTGTCTTACAGTGCAATCAAGTCTTCATGTTTGAGTACAATCATGATTGGGTGAACATGAATTAATTACTAAATCTTCATCTGATATTTCACAGCACTATTATTTTAAAGTATTCATAAATTTGATGAAATGATAGAATTGAATTTGAGTTTTGCAATAAAAATTGTCTTAAAATGTAGCAGACTGCATATAAACAGTCAAGTTTAGTGCATTATCAAATTGATTAGCCTCTGTGCCTTTCTCTTCAATAAATGTTACTTCCCTGCCATGCTAATAATAATCGCATCATAAATTTGAATAATAAAATAATTTAAATACATGTACGTGCATATCTAGCTCTGCAATCAATCGATGGCCGTGTTTGAATGTATAATCCAATGAATTATCTACTATATGCCTTTCTCATTAATAAATATCACTTCCCTGCTATGCTAATAATGGCTTCATAAATTTGAATAATAGATGAATTTAAATACATGTACGTGCATATCTAGCTCTACAATCAGTCAACGCGCACGTTCATGTGCTTGAGTCTGACTGAGTGAATTAGTGACTAATATATCCACCCTAATAATTCACTGCGGCATATTATGCTAATACCCCTCTTACAGCCATGCCTCCCTTTTCTCCCCCTCCCAACCGCATCAATAATATATGCTACGCTCAGACTGCCTCTAACAAAAGGGTTGATCATTAAGAAAAACCTCAACGCCCGCTAAACTCGCAGCTGTAATTCAATTAGGTCGATTACAGATTGTAGAGTTACTCACGATTATTAATTCGTGCAGGAAGATGGAAACAATCAATGGTTGGATTGGTACTTGTGGGTTTTTATTTGTGGAAAAAATTATGGATGAGGGATGAACTGTGTATGTCCTGTCATATTTTCTGTGTCATGTATTTTTCTCCCCTGGATTTATTTGTATACCATTACCATCTTAGTCAAATGGAGTTGAATATCATTTGCCTTGCTTTTTATCTGTCTGTCTCTGTCTTTGTCTCTCTTTCTCTCTTGAAATTATTATGGAGGGATTTAATGAGGATGAATACTGAACTGTATTGAGAGCTAGTTCATATTTCTGTGTCATATGGTACTTTTATAGATATATTTGTTTGCTATATTAGTCAGATGGAGTTCAATATTATTTGTTTTGCTTTTTATCTGTCTCTGTCTCTGTCGTCTGTTCTCTCTCTCTCTCTCTCTCTCTTGAAATGTTTTTATGGAGTGATATAATGAGGATGAATACTGAACTGTATTCGAATCCAGTTCATATTTCTGTGTCATAATAATATTTTTCATGGATATATTTGTTTTCTGTCCTTGTTGAATAGAGTTCAATATCATATGTCTTGCTTGTTATCTGTCTGTCTCTGTCTTTGTCTCTCTCTCTCTCTCTCTCTCTCGATCGATCGACATTTTTATGGATGAATACTGAACTGTATTGAGATCCTGTTCATATTTCTGTGTCATATGGTACTTCTATAGATATTTGCTATATTTGTCAGTTGGAGTTCAATATCTTTGTTCTTGCCGTCTGCGTCTGTCTTAATGTCTCTGTCAAATTTCATTGTTTGTTTGGAGTCAGAAAGGCGTTATCTCATATACTTTGAAGATAGAATTAATGCCCTTCTCTTTGTTTCTCGCAATTCTTCTCCGTTGCATGCTTGTTTTTTTCCTGGGCAACCCTCCCCCTCTCCTTCCGAAAATTCAAATTATTTTATATCTACACTATAATGTTCATGCAAATATCCATTGACCCTTTTGTTTCTTAGGGGACCCCTCCCCTAAGAATTCACCTGATTGTCATTTTCTACAGCACATTGTCATAATGTACATGCAGAAGATGAGAACATGAAATTGACATTTTCTTTCTTTCCTTGGCATTTCTTTGTTTTCATGTCTAGACATGCACTTAAGCGGCTTTATCAAATATTGTACTGTAAAATCCCTAATGGAAATGATCTTTTGCAATATCAAGGCACTCTGTGTATGACCCTATTCACACAAACAGATATCTTCATGATAAATTTCTTCCTGAAGTAAACTTTCTGGAAATTAGCATGTGAAGACACATTTTCAATTCAAAAAGCAGAATTTCTTGATGAATATTGTTGGGTTTTGCAATTAAGAGATGATTAATGATGCAATATATCACTACATTGGGCCTATCTTTAAATCTTCAAAATTTAGTTACAAGTTATGGATATGCAATCTATTTTCCTATTGTAAGACCACTCTTTAGTTTGCAACAATATAATTTACCAAGTTTCCCAAGGAAATTTGTAATAATCCTGTCATATTCTCTCAAAATTTAGTTTTGTATGTTGTGAAAATCTTTGTCAAAGCGTTGTCTCGATACAGATTTTTGCCAAGAAAATCTTCCAGAAGATTAGGCCTTCATATACTTGTGATCTGCGGTGTGAGTAAACCAGACGGGGGAAGTCGTAAAATTCTTTTGTTATGCGCCTCTTCTCCCTTACCCCCTATACAAACGGGGTCCTATGTAACGCGATACCGGTATCTCAAGCCCTTTAATCTCCGGCTCCTTTGTCCTGCCGAATTTGGGGAAATTTATGGAAGATTGGGCACAAATTATCATACCGTCTTTTCAGAGCCAGAAGGATGTTAACTCTGTGTTCAAGTATATGAGTTAATGCCCTTCTGGCCCCAAACAGACTATATCACTGTCTTCCCGACGAAAGGGTGCAGACAGATGCGTGGAGATCAAATATAAATTTGAAGAAAAGCACAAATTAACAATGGAGCACACTCGAGTGTCGCTAGATGAGTGGGGGTAGCTTGAAATTAAGTCTGGAATCGGGGAGAAGTGGGAATATTTAACTTGCTTATTCCTTTATTTTCATGTAAACCTTTTGCATGTATGATGTCTTTGTTGAAATCAGACCATAAAATGTAACCATTTTATTTCAAAAATTTGTTTTTTTGTATGTCATTTTATAGGAACAAAAATATTAAAAATGACCCTTTGATGAAATTATCGTTAATTGTCTGAATATGATAGCAGAAACATTAACCAGTGCAAAGGGATTGCCCAAATGACTCTCAAATTCCATATAAAGGATGTCTCCTCACTGAATATGGCAAGGAACTCTACAACTGAAAAATCATGTTTTGTCATTTTGAGACATTTATCACATTTTTCAACTTTTATCTGTCTCGTGACTATACGTTAAATTTTCAATAAAAAATGGAAACTTCACATGAATAATCATTTCTGAGAAAAATGTACCCAACATATCATTCTTACAGCTGGAATTAATATCTATGACACATACACTATGTGAATGCAGTTCTCAATTGTTCTCTTCATTCCTGTGCAGCATGCAATATCCCGGTTGTTATGCTGGTTCCAGGGCCCAATTTCTCATCTCCTTGCTGTATCGTTCTGTGTCGAAAGCCGAAGCATGTGTTTTTTGGTTAATAAGCATTCATGTTTTGTAGTGTGCTATAATGATACATGTATTTTGTGTACTTATTTTTATTGTGATGTGTGTAAATCATAATTGCATACTTCTTTTGTGGTTACAATTTTCTTTTTTTCCTTACTTTAGCTTTCAGAAGAAAACAGGGATTGATATGTCTAGCGTTGTATATATTGCAATGGAATATTTTCACAATGTTTTCAAAGTTCTTGCCTTCATCTCTTCTCAGAAATTTTGTATTTTTTGTACTTTTTCATGCCATTGTGTGAAGTATTTCCAAGCAAGTTTAAAGAAATGTTTGATAAACCAAATTGTTTATATCTTAGCAATTCAATTTCAAGGACGAGATTCCAGTCGCATACAAAGCTGGTGCTATGCCTGGCAAGCCTTGTACATGACGTATTGCTACCAGTATTTATGAAGAAGCTCTTTTCCTCCACAATCATAGTTAATTGGCCAACTTGGGGGGGGGGGCACATCAGCATAATAACTTGCCCTAATCAAAAGGCAACAAATGGGGGGATGAGAATAAAAGGAAAATGTGAAAGAGAGAGAGATAGAGAGAGAGAGAGAAG
>JAVYIG010007207.1:0-105576 GCA_035222895.1 Strongylocentrotus droebachiensis | reverse complement strand
ATAAAAAGCAACGCTTGTAAAGAATAGGCCCCATACACAATAAGATCGTCTAAAATTTGACATGATGTGATGAGAAAGATATTTTTTTTTAAAGTTTAAGGCAATATAAACATAGTAGTTTAAGAATCTAAACAAAAACAAGAGACAAAACCATTAAGGTACTTTGTAACATTGTTTAGATAAGAGAAAATGGTGCTAATGTAGTGACTTTAATGCTAAATGTACAGTTAAAGATAATATTTTTTTTTTTTTTAATGAAAACAGACCATTATTAATTATAACAATTGGGAAAAACTGAACTGATCGATTCCTAAATTCTCCCAACTATATTATTATAATTTAATTAAATTTTAGGTGAATGTAAATCGTCACGAAGCAATGAATTGGCTCTTTATACCATTCTAAACATTTCAGTGTTGAAAGGTTTTTAAAAGCCCGTGTTATGTCTTATTTTCATGGAAAAACGGTTGGAACAATTCAGAAACTGGTTGGGAGAATTTACTATTAAAGAACACCATAATTATCTTTGTGGTTTGAGAATTTTGTCTGGATTTTTTGCATGTCAGTAGCTAGTACAGTAGAAGAAATATAAACAAGTGACATTTCACACAAAAATTATGCATTTTTTTCATCAACCTTCAACATTGTTACCGGTTCACTTTAAAGTAAACATACATGGGGGGGGGTCATTAAAAAGCATCTACATAATCATACCGTCTCAATACCTACGCATGCCCTATCCCATCGAGCCCCCGGACAGGCAAACTCGTCCACCCGTGCAAGAGCCGAGCACCTCCCGCCAAGCCTCAAGCTGCATGCACATGACCGTTGATACGCCTGACAAGCACCAACCCTGTCCGGCGCAGCAACCAAAGATACAGGCAAATATTTAGCAGTTGTTATAGATAAAAAGTTTTATGAAACCGGCCCCGGGTGAATGAATCCGCACGTCCGACGGCTCCCCGAGAATGTCCGTCCCAGGATAGGTAAATAAATTATTGTCTGTCTCTCATCATTTTATTTTATATTGCACTTGAGGAGAGAAAATACCATCATTTCATTACTACTGGTCCTACCATTTAACATCTAAAAGCAGAGAAATTTGACTTCAAGCTTGTTAGGGCGCTTTAATAAAATAAAGCAAAGACGTCTAAAACTTTTCAGAAAACCCTTTTGCGGGAACAGCACTTCAAATCTGTATTTATTCATTTATTTATTTCTGACATTTTACAGGGTACTCCATTTTCACAAATAGTGGTGTTTTTCCCTGAGGCTCTGTTTGGTAATAGAAAGAATGGAATACAACTCGTTATTGTAACAGAAAAAAACAGAATAGAATAAGTATAAACACGTCTACAAATCTTTCAGTATGCTCGTAATAAATTTGGGCTTTTTCGACAAAATACTGTTTCATATTTGTGATATCGTATAGCATGTATAGACGAAAATCTATTTTTAAGGCACACGCAGGCGAAATATAATCATTAATTTAAAGATATTGTTACTTCTTGAAAATATCCTCTTATAGCTTTGCAAGCTATAATACAAAATAAGGTGACGATTTTGGCTCAACAGAGATCCACACTGGAGACGCAAAAATTGTTTACAAAGCATAAATACATAATATATATATTATCAAAGATTGAAGCCGTCAGTCTCATAACTACAATCATGCACATGCTTTCTTAGCAGTCAATTAATTAAGACAAAGTATCTCTTGAAATGTGACACCGGCAATTTTGCACGAAATTTCAGATATAGAAACGTTAATTAGATACCACTTGAAAACCTAAGATCATATTTGATATGTCAGCAGGCTTCTTTCATTAATCCATTAGCACATGAGCCGTCATTTCGATTGCGTTAATACCTGCGCTAATTGAACCGGGGAAAGGGGGCAATTCACGCATACGTCATTCATTAACTCTTATCATGCCACAGGGCTAATCCCCATTGTGCCAAGCCCCAAATCCCCCCCCCCCCCCCGTGCCAGGTTGTTTTGGAGATAATCTGATTAACGCGATGGTTCTATGAATAGCGAGTGCAAAATACACAGCACAGTCCAATGAGCATGAATAATAACTGCTATTACGAATGCTGCATTGCACGCACATGGCACTCAAGCGATGGCTCTCTCGCATGTACAAAGCACTTTAACGATAGCGTGCATGCATCCTTATGGCAGGCTATGAGTTAAAAGCAATATTTGCACTATTCATCTTTCAATTTTTTCGTTTAAAATGTCACATACACATGACCATAAGTCATTAAACGCCCACCTACGTCAGCAAAATGACGCCGAAGAGGGGAGTGATCTTAAGCGTCATTTGCTGTTGACATAGAGCTGCGTTAGCATGTATTTGACACTCCCTTTAAATTAAGAGCAACAGTGTAATGAACTGCATTCAGGCTTAATAGTGGAACTACAGTATTAAGTAAGTGGTGTATGGGCTAATTGCTTTGAATGGCGCCCCGAATGGCGCATGTATAACGCAATCCGAAATCCGGTAATTGAATGTTTATGCAAGTGGCACCCAAGACGTTCTTTTTGTTAAACGTGGGACTTCTTTAGCCACTTGGTGCGTCGTATGCATGAGTGAGGTATCATGCCAATACTATAAAATGCACAATGAATGGGGCAACCAAAATGTTGGATTGTCTTTCAAAGGACTAATTAGTGCAGGTAAAAACGCGTACGGATCGACGCCTCGTGTACAGCGAGTGTTTTTAATCCCTAACGGGAAAATCTGCGACAAAATCAGACACAGTTTCAGGAAAGTTGGCCCTGTAATCCAAAAGCTGTTCAAGACATTGTAGACAAATTGGATCATAATTATAGTAGAACTTATTGGCGAATAAATGAGGAACCGCAGTAAGATTATATAGGTATCCTACACCGAAGATACAGAGACCCCGAACGTATTTCCCTTCACATGGAGGATGACTATTATCGTGTCCCCACCTCATCATTTTTACCAAGAGTCTGTCTGTCGGACCCTTTCCCCAGACGGGTGTCGCTCTGGGATGTTGGAGCAGTGTGGACCAGTAGTTCTCATCGGGACTCCAGGTATATGTCATCCATCTGAGAAGATCAACAGCCTCCTGGTCTTTGATCACAAAATTCACGAAAGACCTCGCAAACCCACCGTATGCATTCCCGGTGTAAATCGTAATATTGTGCGGCGGTGGTGAGTTCCTAATGCCAGTGTTGATAGGCATTTCGTAGCCTGGAAGAAACTTGAATTCGGATTCGGTACGGAAAACCTTCCAGGGAGGTGGTGTCACAGATTGAATCTCATTCATGCCCTTGAAAGCATAAGCTGTTGGACAATCTCCAGATTGGTTTTCAGAGGGAAGTCCTGTCCGCACAGATTAATCACATACTTCCACTGGACTGGAAGAGAAAGTAGGTCTTTCATGCAGTTGATATCAGCAAGAAGACGCGTAACTCCTCGGTACTGAACGTGTTCCACTTTGGACGGTATAAAGACATTGGGAAAGCAGTTCACTAAACTATACACGGCGAGTTGGAAATCAGGCGATGAATTAGCATCCGGGTGTATGCAGTAGACGTTCTGTGGTTGATAAATGGAGCGTAAAAGGCGCTCAATTTGTGCCGCCGTCGTGTGGACCACGATCGTATAAGCAATAGGATAGTCAAGTTCTTCTTCCGAACGCGCGAAAGTCGGATATGCTCGTTGTCTTTTAAAATCCTCGCAATTCGTCGTAAAAGCTTTTTTTTGTCTTATCAACAACACGCTTATCCCTATGAACCAACGCCGAACAATTGACGTCGTAATGAGGATGGAGTTGCGGGGCTACAAAAGAACCATTCCACGACCCATCGAATGGTGTGTATTTTCTATGCGTTTTATTTCCAATGGTGAATCCTTTCTCATATTTGCTGACGTCGAACTTGATGCTTTGCAGATATACCGCACTGAAACCCAAGTACCCAAATAACAAAGCCCAGCTAACATAACACAAGACTCCTAGAGTAAAAATAACCACAATCCGCCGCCGGTTAGCCATTTTTTTTTTCAAAGTGAGGATGCATGTAGGAATTGGCGAATACAGTATGTGAATGATTATTGCTTTAATACAGACACATGCAACAAGTTCAAACCGAGTGAATGCGATTTCCAGTGAATAGCAACATATCTATCTCTCACTCCACAACTGTGTATCGATTAACGGAAACCAAAATTGATCGATGTTCCTGAATCCCGTTTTGTTGAATGGCATGGTAGAGAGTAATTGAAGTTCATTTTGTGCATTTGTGACGCATTCTGTTGCCTTGGGTTGATTAGCCCCAGACAATAATCGAAAATATTCGAGTATATTCCCAGCATTTGCATGCGCGTAAACGACACGGTCCATTGCATGCACGTTTCTGTATGAACTACTTCCATACTCCCTCCGTCATAAGTAACGCTTTCTCTCCCTCTATCTCTCTCTCTCTCTTTCTCTCTTTCCCTCCCTCTCTTTTTCTGTGATCTCTGTTCCTCTCTCCCCTTTCTCTATTTTTCAAAAATTATAAATCACCATGACCACTAAATGTGTATTTCCTATAGTCTATTTCCTCACTATCTCTCTCTCTCTATCTATCTCTTTCTCTCTCTGTTATCCCGGGGTTTTTTCTCTCTCCATTCAGAATTTGAAACACCTCCCTGGTTAAAGGTCCTTCTCTAGAAAAAAAATCTCCTCCCTGCAATAGAAACCAGCCCATCAATTAATTCTTTTAAACGCCGTTAATAATCTCATCTTTTAAGTTTGTATTCCTAATGTGAAATGTTATATATTGCATGTTTAATTCTTTGTTCTATTTTTTTTGTTATAATTACATATGTATTGTTAATTTTGGGGTCAACTTACTTAAAGGCTATTTGTCCTTTTTCGTCGGCCTCTCATTCTCATATTGTTTTTTTCTAAATGCTCTATATTGAATTCCATTGGTATTACTCTGTTGCGTATATATTTTTTATATGTTGTTGTTATCGAAAATGAACGATATTGTGCTATCGATCTTCCTCTCATGCATATGCTTCCCCGCTTCTCTCTCTCTCTCTCTCTTTCTCTCTCTCTCTCTCTCTCTCTCTCTTCCTCCCTCTCTCCCTCTCGCCTTCCCAATGTCTTTCTATGTGTGTGTCTCTCTCCTCTCTTGTATAGAAAGAAAAAGTCGTTCAAATGCCGTTGGAATTTAACCTCTTCATTTTTTCGGCCTGCAAATTAAAAGGTGTACACAACTTCCATGTCTGTTACACTTAATTTGTCAAGTTCTACACTTTTAGCTATTACGAGGAAATGTATGAACTTATTGTTTTACAACATAATTATATCTGTGTTTAGAGTATGATTAACATGATTATGATATTCTGTTAATATCAAAAGTATAGATTCATTACCTCCCCTCCCCAGTGACACAGCGGTGCGAGTTCGACGCAACATCACTGAATTGCAGTACTCTGTTATATCAGCAGAGTCACCTGAACTTGTCAGGCATCGTCTAAGATCAGGAAGCACTCACTAACAGTCAGAAAAGGAAACAGCGAAGTACGAAAACAAAATCTAAGAAGAAATGAATGTCATGTCTTTAGTTGTTTTATGTTAGAGAGTGTTTTGTAACCCACTATCACCCTCTTCCATAAAATGTCAGTCTGTCATTTTATTAGTTTAAATTCCCGCGGGCTTAGAAACAAAGACAAAAGAAGTCAAGTATTTCAATGGTTCAAATGTCAAAAAGCCAATGTAATTTTCATCCAAGAAACTTACTGGACATCAGATATAGAAAACACTGTTAAGAATGAATGGCGCGGATCATGTTATTTTTCTCATGGGTCTAATCATTCGTCGGGAGTTGCCATGCTTTTTGATCAGACATTTAATGTAGATACTGTTCATGTGAAGCAAAATGATGGTAGAATGTTGCTTCTAAAAGTAAATATTGATACAATGATCTATACTCTTGTCAATGTGTATGCACCCACACAGAAAAAAATTAGGGAAGGATTTTTTAAGAACTTACAACACACTCTTATTACAAGCAATGTAAAAGAAATGTATTATAATCTAATATTAGGTGGAGATTGGAACTGTGTAGTCAATGTGCATTATGATGTTCAAGGTACCAGAAGTAAATTTTATAAAAAGCCACGAAACTTTTGTAAATTTTTAAAACGATATTCCCTGTGTGATATTTGGAGAAGAACAAACCCATTCAGTAGACAATTTACATGGCGAAATTCTTTTCTAAAATTAGCATCAAGACTAGACTGTTGGCTTGTAAACAAGAACGTTCATGTTAAAGTGATCAAAGCAGATATTAGACCGGCAATACGTGCCGACCATAATGCAATATCCCTCAGAATTAGAATAAAAGAAAATAAGACTGGTCCAGGATACTGGAAAATGAACACCAGTATTTTGAGTGATGAGAAATATCTAAATAGTGTGCGTAATATTATAAATATGGTTCAAGAAAAGAACCATTCTCCCTCTGAAATGTGGGAATTGTTGAAAATAAAAATACATGAGTTTACACAGAAATTTTGTGAAAAGAAAATGGTTAAGAAGAAGAATAGAAAAGAAATATTACTGGAAAAGTTAGAGACTCTCGAAAAACAGATTGATGTAAATAAGAATGATATTATCGAAAATAATATCGCTAGTGATATTCGTTTGTCTCGCATGTGGTCAATTTCACGACGTTTCGTGCGCAACTGCAACACTTCGTCTGGTGATAATAACTACTGTAAGCAAGGGTCTTTTATACTCTACGGGAGGACCGGCGGAGCGGTCCATAATTCGATCGATACTTGGAAAAATAACGCACAATGCCTATTGTAGATTCCTTATTGACCACATTGCGAGACAAACGAATATCACTAGCGATATTATTTTCGATACTATATCCGCAATGAGTAATATATTTAGCAAGAATGATATTGAAATAAAAACGAACTATGTATCATTAAAAGTAGAATAAGAAAGAATTTATAAATTTGAATCTAAAGGTGCAGGCGTAAGGGCTAGAGTGAAATGGATGGAGGAAGGAGAAAGAAGTGCAAAGTAGGTCCTTAGCTTGGAAAAAAGGAACGCTTCTCGAAAAGGAATAACCCATTTATCTTCAATAAATAGGAAAAGAGTACTAAACAAAGAAATTGACATTTTAAAAGAAACGGTGAAATTCTATAGTGCGTTATATACAAATGAAAACCTAGATTATGATCTTATTAACAATTATGTTCACTCACAAAATATACCAATTCTTAATAGTAATGATAAAAACTCATGTGAAGGTCTGTTAACAATTGCAGAATGAAAACAAGCAATTTTGTCTATGCAGAAAAATAAAGCACCCGGTTCCGATGGAATCCCTGTAGAATTTTATCAGGTGTTTTGGGGTGACCTAAATCACATTATTGTGGGTGCCTTGAATGAGTGTTATACTAACGAAGCTATGTCAAATACTCAAAGGAAAGGACTCATTACATTATTGTATAAGAAAGGAGACCGTTTAAGCCTGAAAAATTGGAGGCCTATAACACTCCTGAACTGTGACTACAAAATCATAGCAGCTGTTTTAGCACGTAGGTTACAAAAAGTTATTAAGCATATTATTGACCCTAACCAAACTGGGTATATTAAAGGTCGTCTAACGGCACACAATGTAACCGTTTCAAACTAAGATACGTATTTAAAAGATAAATCAAAAACAGAATTGTTGTAAATCAGGAGCTTAAAAAGCCAGATCAGAGGTTGCCAAAGAAATTGTTACAAGCACTCTAGATGAAAAGTGGCAAAATATTGTAAGCTGAGAAAAAATATGTGATTTCTATTGACAACATTGTGCGTCAATTGTATTTGTTCTCACAATTTTATTTTGATGTTTGAATGTAAATGAACACCTCATTAGAGGCACACACAAAAAAAATAGACTATTTTATGAACGTTATCATTAAAATCAACAAAGATTTGTGCATTAATATTGATTACCTTTCGAAAATGGCCTAGTGAACTGCCCCGCGTAACCCGGTGTGTTTTCTTCTGTCTGTACTGTTCAAACAGCCTACACAAAAAATATTGATAAAACGATAAGCCTAACACAGCAAATAAATGATGCAATATAATTGTGAAATCCCATACATTGCATATTGACTTTCAGGATAACAAACTTTGTCGATAAGTTTATTTTGGGTACTTTTGTTGGACTTATGTCAACATGATAATCACGCGCGGCTCTTGAAGACTGTCAACATTGATAAATATAATAGGTCATAATACGATTTTATATCAAAAGTAAACTTACCTTGCATAGCATGTGTGTTTACTTTTTGTCAGCAGTTTTCTTATAGCTCTGTTATAGCTAAATTGATTAAAGTTTAGACACAATGCAGCGATTACATTGTAATTAAGTAGGGTTTGTGTTATTAATTAAGTAAATTCAAAGTATGTACCATGTGCAGAAATTCAACAACAAAAAATGTCTCACTTGCAGCCAACATCAAATTATGTAGAACTTTGCAGGAATTATGAACATGTCACGTATGTCCTATATCTGTGAAATTCAAACGTTAACAGCGTCCTAATATTCAAATTATGCAAGGAAACCCGTTTACTTGCTAGACTTCACTGTCAGACACTATTGAGTAACATACTGACCGTAAAGAGCATTTGTCAACATCAATAACCCAATTCTTGTAATGGTCAAAATTAAACTGATTGAATCTTTGCGCAGCACAAAACGAAGGACCATTCGGTACAAGGACTGAAAATCAGACTATTACTCTAGTGATTGCAATCACTAAAGTTGATTCGACAACTAATTGTCGTTATTTTCCTACTTAAATGCATTTTCAAGCCCTTTCGTTTCGAGGGAAGTTCTAAAGTAGTATTATCTTTCAAATGCCGTTGGAATGTAACCTCTTCATTTTGTTCGGCCTGCAAATGGGACAAAGTACCTTTAAAGCAATACTATACGGGGTATTAAAAGGTGTACAAAACTGTCATGTCTGTTACACTTAATTTGTCAAGTTCTACACTTTTAGCTATTACGAGGAAATGTATGATCTAATTGTTTTACAACATAATTATATCTGTGTTTAGAGTATGATTAACATGATTATGATATTCTGTTAATATCAAAAGTATAGAGTCGATACCAGTAGTTTCACTCTTCACCAATGTACCGATTGAGGGCGCATGCAATGCTACATTGCAACGCTTACAATCAGACAGCAATTTGTCTACCCGTACCGCACTCTCACCGGAACAACTCACTCAACTCCTCGAGTTTGTTCTACGATCCACATATTTTCTGTATAAAGGTTCATACTATGAACAGACAGAAGGGGCAGCCATGGGCAGTCCAGTCTCGGCTGTCGTGGCCAACCTATACACGGAGGCCCGAATTCACAAAGCAAGGTTTGAGCTCAAACCTCCTTTTGTTTCGCCAAACCTCCTTTTGTTATTTACAAACATAACAAAAGGAGGTTTGGCGAAACAAAAGGAGGTTTGAGCTCAAACCTTGGTCTGAGCTCAAACCTTGCTTTGTGAATTCGGGCCGGAGAGTTTCGAAGAAGAATCATTGGACACATGTCCCCTCTCTTGCATGCCTCGTGTTTGGAAGAGATACGTAGATGACACCTTCATCATAGTTCCCATCTCTGAAACAGATAAGCTGCTTAAACGCATGAATAGCCTTGAACCAACCATCCAGTTCACATCAGAGATAGAGTGTGAAGGGAAGGTAGCATTCTTAGACACTCTAGTTCACAGACACGACAACCATAGGCTCTCCACCTCAGTCTATAGGAAGCCTACCCATACAGACCAGTACATAGCGTTTGACTCTCACCATCCCATATCGTGAAGAGAGGTCTAGTGAAATGTCTATTTGACAGAGCTTCACGCATTGTGACAAGTCCACAACAGCCATGCAAAGAACGGACCCGTGTTCGCAGTGCCCTGAGTCTCAACGGTTACCCACGCCGTTTTATACACAATACCAAGAATAGATCGTCGGAACCCAGGGATCAGAAGGTATACAAGACTTGTACAGTCTTGCCGTACATTGATGGGGTCTCCCAACAACTCAAGCGCCGCCTAGAGAGCCATGGCATTCGAACGGTTTTCAGATCAGATACCACCCTACGTCAACAACTTACACGCCCCAAGGATCCAATTCCTCCATATAGACGGGACGACATTGTGTACAACATCCCTTGTAAAGGATGTGATAGATCCTACATCGGTGAAACTGCACGTCCGATAAAAGAAAGAATCACTGAGCATAAGAGGGACGTCAGACTCCGCCGAACTGACAACTCAGCCGTAGCCGAACATGCTTGGGATAACCAGCATCAACCAGACTGGGACGGGGTTCAGTGCCTTTCCCAGGAACGGCATTGGTATACACGGAGGGTGAAAGAAGCTATCAATATCCGTCTCAATCCTAATAATTTCAACAGAGACAACGGGATCGATATCCCGAAATTTTGGATGCGGACGATACGCCGCCATGACACTCGCCGTCCTGCCAGCCAACACCGGTCGATTCCATTCAGCAGACGGTCCGAGCCAGCGGCCCGTTGATTGGTTGAGTACCGTATGCGTCGGCCAATAGGTCTGGTGCATTAGCCGAACCAGCGGCCTGGTGATTGGTCGATCACCGTCTGCGTCGACCAATAGTCATTGTGCGTTATTGTTCCAATTATCGATCGAATTATGGACCGCTCCGCCGGTCCTCCCGTAGAGTATAAAAGACCCTTGCTTACAGTAGTTATTATCACCAGACAAAGTGTTGCAGATAGCGCACGAAACGTCGTGAACTTTTAGATTCCTTATTGACCACATTGCGAGACAAACGAATATCACTAGCGATATTATTTTCGATACTACATCCGCAATGAGTAATATATTTAGCATTAAAGACATAATTATGACACAAGTTCAGTTGATTTGTTCACAAGGTTTAAATGGATGACACTAGACAAACGGTTTGAGTTAAGTCGCGTTATTATGATATATAAATGCGTTTATAACTAAGCACCTTCTTACCTTAAGGTAGGCTTAATCAATCCTAATGATGTACATGAGCATCATACAAGGCAAATAGACAGTGGATGTTAAAGTGTGCCCAGATTTCACACTGATTGTTATAAGTGTAGCCCAATTGTTTATTCTATAGTTGAATGGAATAAGCTAGATAATTCGATTTGAACGGCTTCCTCTGTCAATTCATTTAAGAGATTGTTTAAACAAAGTTGTAATTTGTGAAAGGCTCAGCCGAACATATACACTAAGTGCATGTTTTGTAATATTAACATGATATGTTCACATGATTGTGATTTACTCAACATTTTCTATATGCTATATGCATTACAGTTGAACTATAGGTTAATGATATATAAATATTTTGCAAAAGATTATTCGTTTGTGCTACGTCTATTATTGTTGTGTTATATCTTCATATGTTCATATTTATTCAGGGCCCCAAGGGAGACCTCTACCTTTTGGTGAATGGGCTACCCTGACAAAAGATTAGAAATAAATAAGTAAATAAAATGAATTTATGTTCAATATAATTGTTTTTCTTCACCGGACCAGTTTTTCAATTTCTTCGGTGGAGCAGAAGAAGCTCATACCAATAACCCCTACGTGAGCTCGTGAAACCCGTTTTGATTAATTATCAAATTGTTGACATCAATCTCCTTTGATTGGATTAGAAATTGGAATTACCTTCTATTTTTATATTCTGTTTTTCCCCATTGTTTCAAGATGTTACTCTTAATACCCTATAGACACGTCAACATTCATTTTGCACAAATCTATCAATTTTTCCTTAAGTATTAATACCTTTGAACTTTTGTTGTTGTTTTGTTGTGAAAGTTCAATGTCGAGATGAAATTTTGATTGAAATGTGGACATGAGCAAATACAGGCGCGGATCCAAAAAAAAAAAAAAAAAAGGAGAGAGAGAGAAGGAAAAGAAGGGAAAGAGGAGAGAAAGAGAAAAAAAGAAGAGGAAGAAGAAAAGAAAAGAGGGAAGAAGGAGATCGGGGGGGAGGACTTGCCTCCCTCCTTCCCCCCCCCCCCCCCCACCAATAAAAAAAATAAAAGAGAAGGAAGGAAAGGGAAAGAAAAAAGATAAAGAGGAGATAAAGGGAAGGACAAAATAGGAAGAAGAAAAGAAAAGAAGGGGGATATCAGTTGCAATTTTCCCGCCAACAAGGTGTAGATCAGAGGGGGGGGGGGCACTGGCATACTGATAGGGGAGGGGGGTTGGAGAAACAGAATTCAAACGTGGTTTATTTATAATTCCATAACGGTGGTTAACAAATAATGCTGAAATGAGATAATTTTCCTCACTTCATGCGTTTGTTGGAAAATGACAAATTCCTAAATTTACAGCCAGGCAAGAAAATGCTTCTTGAGATGCCTACATATTTATCAGGGCCCGCGGAACGGCGGGGATCGGGATCCTCGAGCCCCTCCCCCACACTTTCTTTGAAAAAGTATATTAAAGAGAAATAGAAAGAAAGAGAGCGAGAAAGAAAAAAAATGTTAAGTGCCAGTGTCACATTATAATGGGGTATCAAAATATGCTCATCTGACCATGATTAAAATTAATGCCTAAAATCCTAAGGGCTCTGCCCCCTGGATTCCACCTAGGGCCCTAAGGCGGGCCCTTAGATGCTCATATGACGGTAATTTATGCCTAAAACCCCTGATTTCTGGGGGCTCTGCCCCCTGGACCCCACGCCAAATAGTGTCCTGCTAGTGTCACAAATAATAAGGTATCAAAAATGCTCATCTGACCGTAATTAAACGCCTGAAACCCCTGAGCTTCTGGGGGATCTGCTCCCTGGACCCAACCAAGAGCCCTTAGGCGGGCCCCTCGATACTCATCTGACCGTAATTAAGTGCCTAAAACCCTTGAGATTTCGGGGCTCCGCATCCTGAACCCCAAGCAAATTAGTGACCTGCCATTGTAACAATTAGGTATCAAAATAATGCTCATCTGACCGTAATTAAATGCCTAAACTCCTGAACTTCCGGGGCTCTGCCCCCTGGACCCCGTCTAGGGCGCTAAGGCGGACCCCTGAATGCTAATCTGACCGTAAATTAAAACCTTAAACCCCTGAGCTTCCGGGGCGGACAAGGTATCAACATATGTTAATTTGACAGCAGGCGCGTAGCCAGGGGCGGTGGGGTGGTCCCCCAATAAACACAGGCCAAAAAAGAGAGGAGTGTAAAGGAAGAGGACGTAGGAAGAAAAGGGAATAGACAAAGAACATTTTGAAATTCAGACAAGGATTAAGAGTCGAGAACGGTACAACGAACCGTCTTCTTTCTCTAATGAATTAATGAAACGTCAAAGCTTCCGCGCTACGCGCGGGGGAGGGCAGGGGGAACTTAATTCAGAAAAGGATAATTTTCGGGAACGGTACAACGAATCGTCTTCTTTCTATAATAATTTAACTAAACGTCGAAGCTTCCGCGCTTTGCGCGGAAGGGGGGGGAATTGATTTAGACAAGAATTAAGAGTCGAGAACGGTACGACGAATCTTCCTCTTTCTCTAATGATTTAATGAAAAGTAAAAGCTTCCGCGCTTCGCGCGGGTGGGAGAAACTAAATTATTTTCGAGAGCGGAACAACGAATCGTCTTCATTCTCTAAAAATTTAATGAAACGTCGAAGCGAGGGGAAAACTGAATTTAGACAAGGATTAAGAGTCGAGAACGGTACAACGAATCGTCTTCTTTCTTTAATGATTTAATGAAACGTAAAAGCTTCCGCGCTTCGCGTGGGAGGGCGGAAACTGAATTTAGACAAGGATTAAAAGTCATAACGGTACAACGAATCGTCTTATTTCGCTAATGATTAAATGAAACGTAAAAGCTGTATTCAGACGAGGATTATTTTCGAGAACGGTACAACGAATCGTCTTCTTTCTCTAATGATTTAATGAAACGTACAAGCTTCCGAGCTTTGCGCGGGAGAGGGGGATGAATTAAGACGGGGATTAAGAGTAAAAAACTGTACAACGAATCGTCTTCTTTTTCTAATGATTTAATGAAACGTAAAAGCTTCCGCGCTTCGCGCGGGAGGGGAAAAACTATTTTCAGACGAGTAGGCACGTACGGAAGGGGGGGGGGGGTTAGGGGGTTGACCCTCCCCCCTTCGGTTTTTTATGTGTGTATTTTGGAGCAACTCCCCCCCCCCCCCCCCTTTCTGTGATTTTTTTTTTTTTTTTTTTTTATTTAATTTCCTCGCCAGCGATTTTTAGTTTACCATTTATACCTATTTTTTTCCTCCTACTACATATTAACATGAAGTTAGTTTTCATAGAATTAATTGTAAGTTTGTTAGCAGTGCACCACTTATGTATCTTCTGTATGTTGTCATTCACTTCATTTACATCAATTTCACCCTGGTCAGCAGAAAAAGTATGAAATAGATTGGAGTCATCGGCAAACAGCCGAAAATTGAAATAATCAGTAACAGTTGGCAAATCATTTATATAGATTAAAAACAGAGTTGGCCCTAATACTGATCCTTGTGGAACACCACATCTTATCTTTTTCCTTTCTGATAACGTTTGACCACACTGGACAAACTGAAATCGGTTACTGAGATAATCCTTAACCCATTCTAGAGGTAACCCTCGAATGCCATAACTAGATAGTTTACCTAGCAATATATTATGATTAATTGTGTCAAATGCTTTTTTAAAGTCGATGAACATACCCAGAGTTACTTTTCCCTGATCTATAGATTTCAAAGTTGAATTTATCAAGTTGATCAAAGACAATTTAGTGCTATATTTCTTTCGGAATCCATATTGATGGTAATAAAATATATCATTTTTTTCTAGAAATTGTATTAATCTGATATTTATCAATTTTTCTAAAACTTTACCGATGACAGGTAAAACCGATATTGGTCTATAATTACCTGGATCTTCTCTTGGCCCTTTTTTGTGTAGGGGAGTAACCTTTGCAATCTTTATTTCATCTGGAACCTTGCCAGTTTCTAATGACAAGTTAAATATATATGCCAGTGGATGTGAAATATATGGAGCACTATCTCTAATTAATTGCACTGGCATGTTATCGTGACCACAAGCCTTTTTGGTATCAAGTAGCAGAACTTGACTCTTAATTTCAACTGCAGTTATTGGTTTCCAAAATAAAGATTGCTCTATATTCTGCCCCAAAAAATCACCATATGCTACATCTGTATTCGGCAATTCATCTGCTAAATTCGGTCCAATATTTACAAAAAAATCATTAAATTCATTCACAATATCAGATTGAGATGTAAGTTGCATATTTTCTCCATGAACCTTCTTAATTAGTCTGTCCACTTCAGTGCTTCTCGGTGATCTGTTTTTTCCAGCTAACAATTCATTGATAATGGCCCATGTTTTATTTGTATCCTTCATATTATTTTGTAACAAATCGCAATAGTAATTTCTTTTTGCATTTCTTAGTAGAGTGGTCAGTACATTTCTGTATTTTTTGTACTTATCAACAAGATCCTGTCGATGATTTGACTTTATAACTTTTGAATACATTGTATATTTTACACGAATAGATTTCATGATCCCTCGAGATATCCATGGTTTTTTGGCAGCTTTCTTCTTTCCTAACTGCTTAGTAACCAATGGTGCATGTTTATTACAAAGGTTTGAAAAAGAACTACAAAAATTGAGATAAGCTGTGTTGACATCTTTTGAATTATATACCGTTTCCCAGTTATAGGCAGCAAGATCTTCTCTAAATACATTTATATCATATTTCTTGTAACATCTATATTGAATTATTTTTTTACTAGACTGCACTTTTGCTAAGTTCTTGAAGATTGCAAAAACTGTGAAATGATCGGACACATCAGATTGTATAATACCTGAATGAATTTCAGATATATTAATATTTGAATATATATGATCTATTAAAGTAGCAGACTCTTTTGTTACCCTTGTCGGTGATTGAATCAATTGATCCAAGCCTATACATTGTAATGATGTCAGAAACTCTTCTACTGTGTCTTCTTCACTCAGAGAATTAACATTGAAGTCACCCAAAAGTACACATTTATGTTTATCTACTCTCATTTCTTGTAACACACTCAACAGATCATCTTGGAATTCCTTAACATTTGTATTAGGTTTTCTATAGATTATTCCAACTGTAACTTTTACATTATCTGTAATATCAATATGCAACCAAAGGGATTCTGCATGAATGACGCGATATTCAAGACGCGTGTACTTTAAAGATGTATTAATATATGCTCCAACTCCTCCCCCTCTAAATCCTTGTCTAAATTCAGCCCCCCTACTGCGCGAAGCGCGGAAGCTTTGACGTTTCATTAAACTATTAAAGAAAGAATACGATTCGTTGTACCGTTCTCGACTATTGATCTTCGTCTGAATTTAGTTTTTCCCCTCCCGCGCGAAGCGCGAGAAATTTTACGATTTATTAAATTATTAGAGAAAGAATACGTTTCGTTGTTGAGTTCTTGACTCTTAATCCTTGTCTAAATTCAGCCTCCCTCCCCCTCCTGCGCGAAGCGCGGAAGCTTTGACGTTTCATTAAACTATTAAAGAAAGAAGACGATTCGTTGTACCGTTCTCGACTCTAAATCCTCGTCTGAATTTAGTTTTTCCCCTCCCGCGCAAAGCGCGGAAAATTTTACGTTTTATTAAATTATTAGAGAAAGAAGACGATTCGTTGTAGAGTTCTCGACTCTTAATCCTCGTCTGAATTCAGGTTCCCCCCTCCCCCTCGTGCGCGAAGCGCGGAATCTTTGACGTTTCATTAAACTATTAAAGAAAGAATACGATTCGTTGTAGAGTTCTTGACTCTTAATCCTCGTCTGAATTCAGGTCCCCCCCCCCTCCCGCGCGAAGCTTTTAAGTTTTATAAGATTATGAGAGAAAGAAGACGATTGGCTGTACAGTTCTCGACTCTTAATCCTCGTCTGAATTCCGTCCCCCCTCCCCCCCCCCCCCCTCCCCTCCTGCGCGAAGCTTTGACGTTTCATTAAATTATTAGAGAAAGAAGACGATGCGTTGTACCGTTCTCTATACTCTTAATCCTTGTCTGAATTTCACAGATGTTCTTTGTCTGCTCCTTTTACTTCCTACGTCCTCTTCAGATTTGGGGGGACCGCCCCCCCCCCCCCCCCCCCCCATGGCTACACGCCTGCGGTCAGATAAACACATGTTGATAACTTGTCCGGCCCCGGAAGCTCAGGGGTTTTAGGCGTTTAATTAAGGTCAGATGATCATTTTTGTTTAATACCTATTATTTTGTGACACTGGCAGGTCACTATTTGGCGTGGGGTCCAGGGGGCGGATCCCCCCCAAAAGAGGGGTTTTAGGCATTACATTCCCGTCAGATGAGCATCTAAGGGCCCGCCGTAGCGCCCTAGGTGGAATCCAGGGGGCAGAGCCCCCGGAAGCTTAGGAGTTTTAGGCATTTAATCACGGTCAGATGAGCATATTTTGATGCCTCATTTTTTAACACTGGCAGTTAACTATTCTTTCTTTCTTGCTCTCATTCTATTTTTTTTCTCTTTAATATACTTTTTCAAATAAAGTAGGGGGGGGAGGGAGCTCGAGGCTCCCGATCCCTGCCGTACCTCGGGCCCTGACATGTAGGAATCTCAAGAATCATATTTCTTGCCTGTAAATTTAGGAATTTGTCATTTTCCAACAAACACATACAAACTTATAATTTACTTAAAAGTGAGGACAAATCTCGGAAATTATGTCATTTCAGCATTATTTGTAATCCACCGTTGTGGAATTAGAAATAAACCACGTTTGAATTTGATTTCCCCAAAGGCCCCCCCCCCTATTAGTACGCCAGTATCTCCTCTTTTCCTTTTTTCTTTCCCTTTCCTTCCTTCTCTCTTATTTTTTTGATTGGGGGGGGGGGTCAACAGCCTGGGAGGCAAGGCCCTTTCGGTCCCCCCCCCCCCCGATCTCCTTCTTCCCTCTTTTCTTTTCTTTTTCTTCTTCTTCTTTCTTTCCCTTTCTCTCCTCCTTCCCTTTCCCTTTCTTCTCTCTCTTTTTTTTTTTGCGGGGGGGGGGCCAAGGCCCGCTCGGCCCCCCCCTGGATCCGCGCCTGGTCCTAGGTTATATAACAATGATGCAGCTGATATTTGTGTCGGCATGTTCCCATAAAACATCAAGTGCAATCGACTAAACACTGCATGGTGTGGCGCCGTGGGTTGTGAATCCCCCGTAATGCCTCTCTAAACTCACAAGAGATGAAATCCACTCTTTGTCATATAACTCGGAACGATGGCGTAGAAACAGGGGGCGCGGTCACCATCAGGCGCGGATCCAAGATTTCTTAGGGGGAAAGGGGCCCAAATTTAAAATTATGCGAGCCAAATATTGGTACGTAATGGTGACCAGCAATGACGTAATGCCGGGTGGGGGTGGGTGCAGGAAGGGGCGAGTTTCTCCGAGTTTTACGATTCGTTAAATCATTAGAGAAAGAAGACGATTCGTTGTACAGTTCTCGACTCTTAATCCTCGTCTGGAATTAGGTTCCCCCCTCTCGCGCGAAGCGCGGAAGCTTTTAAGTTACATTAAATCATTAGAGAAAAAAGATGATTCGTTGTATCGTTCTCGAAAATGATTATCGTCTGAATTTAGTTTCCCCCCCTGTTACACCCACAAATGTAATAACGCCCACAAATGTAATAACACTTTACCCACAAATGTAATAACACCCACAAATGTAATAATTTCACCCACAAATGTAATAACCACTTTACCCACAAATGTAATCTTTTTGAATCACCCACAAATGTAATAATGACTTTACCCACAAATGTAATAAATAAGAAGTGATATTTTGTCGAATTTGTTCAAAACTAAAACCCTGTAATAAAGCATGGGTATAGCGCGCAGTCTTTACTCCAGACGCGGTTATTTCAAAAATTTCAAAAATCTTCAAAACTAAGACCCCATCATCTTATTCCTGTGGAAGAACATGGGTATAGAGCGTAGTCTTTCCTCCAGGCCCGGTTATTTGAAAAGAAATAGAAATTTAAACAAATCTTCGAAACTTCGAAATTTATTACATTTGTGGGTAAAGTCATTATTATATTTGTGGGTGATTCAAAATTATTACATTTGTGGGTAAAGTGGTTATTACATATTTTGTGGGTGAAATTATTACATTTGTGGATAAAGTGTTATTACATTTGTGGGTGTTTTTACATTTGTGGGTAAAGTGTTATTACATTTGTGGGCGTTATTACATTTGTAGGTGTAACACCCCCCCCCCCTCCCGCGCGAAGCGCGGTAGCTTTTACATTTCATTAAATCATTAGAGAAAGAAGACGATTCGCTGTACCGTTCTCGACTCTTAATCATTTTCTGGAATCAATCCCCCTCCCCCTCTTAAGCGAAGCGTGGAAGCTTTGACGTTTCATTAAATCATTTATAGATAAAAGAAGACGATTCGTTGTACCGTTCTCGAAAATGATACTCGTCTGAATATAGTTTCCTCCCCCCCCCCCCCCCCCCCTCCCACGCGAAGCGCGGAATTAAGCTTTTGACGTTTCATGAAATTATTAGAGAAAGAAAACGATTCGTTGTACCGTTCTCGAAAATAATTTTCGTCTGAATTCAGTTTCTCCCCTCCCGCGCGAAGCGCGGAAGCTTTGATGTTTCATAAGATTATGAGAGAAAGAAGACGATTCGCTGTACCGTTCTCGACTCTTAATCATTTTCTTGAATAAATCCCCGTCCCCCTCCTACGCGAAGCGTGGAAGCTTTGACGTTTCATTAAATAATTAGAGAAAAAAGACGATTCGTTGTACCGTTCTCGAAAAATGATCCTCGTCTAAATTTAGTTCCCTCCCCCCCCCCCCCCCCCCCCCCACCATCCCGCGCGAAGCGCGGAAGCTATTACGTTTCATTAAAATATTAGAGAAAGAAGACGATACGTTGTACGGTTCTCTTCTCTTAATCCTTGTCTGAATTTCAGAGATTTTCTTTGTCTGCTCCTTTTTCTTCCTACGTCCTCTTCTTTTTCTCTCCTCTCTTTTTTTATGTTGGGGGGGGGGCGGTGTTTTTTTGGGGGGCCGCCCCCACCGCCCCCCCCCCCCCCTGGCTACGCGCCTGCGGTCAGATAAACACATTTTGATACCTTGTCCGAACCCGGAAGCTCAGGGGTTTAAGGCAATACATTACGGTCAGATAAGCATTCAGGGGCCCGCCTCATATTTCTTGCCTGACTGTAAATTTAGGAACTTATGACTTTCCAATAAACGCATACAAAAATATAATTTACTAAAAAGTGAGGAAAAATCGCGAAAATTATGCCATTTCAGCATTATTTGTAATCCACCGTTATGGAATTAGAAATAAACCAAGTTTGAATTTGATTTCCCCAAGCCCTCCCCCCCCCCCCCCCTATCAGTGTGTGGGAGGGGCAACAGCCTGGGAGGCAAGGCCCTTTTGCCCCCCCCCCCCCCCGGATCTCCTTCCACCTTTTTTTCTTCTTCCTCTTCTTTCTTTCCTGTTCTCTCCTCTTTCCCTTTTCCTTTCCCTTCTTTTCCTTTCTTCTCTCTTTTTTTTTGCGGGGGGGGGGGGGGGCAAGGCCCGCTCGCCCCCCCCCCCTGGATCCGCGTCTGGGGACCATAGCTTTCTTTTTGTTGCCTAACCTTGATCCAAATCCACAAATATTCATTTCTATTCTGCCCTATCTCTATTTCCTTCTTTTCTAAGCGCATAGGGACTTTCTTTGTGTTAGTGATATGCGCTATACAAATAACGTTCGTTATTATATACAAATTGAGGTGTAAAACAGAATACAGTAATCATGACGAATAAATTTGTTTTCAACGGCTGTCTTAAATCGATTGGGTATTTGCCTTGAGCCATAATGCATGGCCATCCAGAGGATTTGTTTATGTTGGGGACCGGGGTAAAATGCAATAAATTATTGACAATTTATTGCATTTTTTTTTTTTTAATTTATGGAAACTGCCCCCTACCATAGCCCCCGCTGCGTACAGTCATGGTTCAGTGACAAAGCAATGGCCTCGTAACTGTGAGGCCCCGGGATCAAAACCGTGTCGATGTGCTATATTAGTGCCCTTTTGTGGGGCATTAATCCTCATTACTGTCATTTATGACTTAAGGGCGTAGGCCCCCTATTTGATAAGCATAGAAGCATACACATGCTTTAGCAGTCACTCAAATCTGAGAATGTATACTTTTATCTAGATCTATTATTTTTAAATTATTTTTAAATAATTCCATGAATTGGGGTAAAACAAAAATATTCCACCTTATGAGCGACAGTGTATTTAAAAAAAAAATAAGAAAAAAATTATAATATTTTTTTGTATTATTATGTAAATTCATTCACTGCCAAAGCTCATGTATTCATTATGTGCTCTCATATATATATATTTATCTGTCCCTTCTTTATTTATCATTTTTCTAGAACGGTTGAGGTTCTTAAAAGGTATGCCAGATAGTACTGGGCAAACATTAGACTAAATGGAAGCAATTTAGATGGCATCTTTCAGGAGGCACCTTATTGTACATTTATGACTCATTCAGATATTACCCGGTAAAACGCCGCACATGCACACATACAACAGCAACAAACAAACAAAACAAATCAAAAGATTTAAAAAACGCATTTGAATTTACAGAGCATATCAATATTGCATGATATTTTATTCACACGTTTATTCTGTCTCAGATTTTCATTTATTAGACCAACAATTAATTTTGTACTCGCTTTTCTTTTCAATGAATCATTATCCAAAAGGTCAAGGATCGAACCTTGCGCTACTCGTATTCTAAAGACAGTAAGTATAATTAATTGCTTTCTATTCGTTAAGTAGTTTTTAAACCATTGTATTTCAACACCCGTCAATCAACGATATTAAAATTTATGAATACACCAATAACCTGTTTACGATCAGCTATAAAGCATTGTAAACTCTATCAAATAATTGCAATAAGGCTAATTCAGTTGAATGGGATTTACTAAACCCATATTGGTCTTGGGAGAAAAAATTATTTTATTTTGCTAAAAGGATTGAAACAGTTCTGTAATTCTAAACTACAGACGAGTCGTCTTTTCTGAAAATTGGAATGAATTTGCTATGTTTAATGCATCCTGAAAAAAAGCTGTAGTAAGAGATAGGTCACAAAAATGTACTAATTGCGTTTAACGATACTACCTGCAAACAGACTACCGGCATGAACCTTAGATCATCATCCAGACCCCAGCTCGCACTTGGTCCTCGCACCCACAACCGCTATGGTGACAGGGCCTTCTCAGTCTGTGCCCCCACTCTTTGGAACACTCTCCCCGCCCATATCCAGGACTCACCCACCATTGACATTTTCAAAAAGAATCTAAAAACTCATCTATTCCAAAAGCAACCCAAATAACTCTAAAATAAGTTCGAATAAATATTACCATGCCTTCATTATGTCTTTTCAAATGATTGCTATTACTGATATAATGTGTTAATTTCATAGGAATTTACATGTTTTGTTAATTTCGATAGTAATGTTAGTAATGTTTGATCTTCTTGGTATTTTAAGTAATGTTAATTCGTTAAGTTATGTTAGAAATATTTGATCTTCTTGTTAATTTAAGTAATTATAATTTGTTAAAGGTAAAGACCAGTAATGGTCATGCGATTGCATTGTGAAAGAAACGTTGTGGAATCGATCAGAAAAGGTTGATCATCTAGCATCTAGCATCTGCAAGGTTCTGGAATCATCAAAATGATAAGAAATTTGGCCCATTCTTCGTAAAGTTACAAGCACTATACACAGAAAGATGTATATGGGACTACCCTATCTCTCTCACACGACCATGAGAGAAAAAAATTTACCAAATATATGAATTAGTAGGCGGTTTCCCGGCAAATTTGTTATCATCATGTATTAGTCAAAACATATTCTTTCACATGATTGGTAATGAGAGCTTCCATTTCATTTTTTGAAATTGGGGCGTTACCAATACTGGTCTTTACCTTTAAGTTATGTTAGTTTTCTTGGTAATTTGAGTAATGTTAATTCCATTAGTAACATTGATTTTTTTGTTTGAAGTAATTTTGATTTGTGTACATGTACAGCGCTTTGAAACTTTTGTCACAAGCGCTATATAAATTTTTCATATTATTATTATTATTATAATCTCATCAGATCTACTTGAATAATCTATCTTCAAGGAATTAACGAATTAAATCTCTAAGCATGAAGAAAATAAAATTATCACATGGATTTTCGATACATTCTGAATATGTTTCGGTATGATTAGAATTGTTTTTTGATGTCTGATTAGGACCTACACTTACAATTAAAAGTGCTTATTCAAACTATCAGGATATTGTTGGACCCTCATTATCAAAATCAAACTTTAATAGACGTATGTCTTGGTTTCCTAAGGGTCTCGTTTATCAGTGTCCTAGTTCATAATAGTAGTCACTCTATACAGAACGAATTTATTTGTATTTCTTTCCACATACTACAACCAAATTACAGACAAGAATAAACGCGATGATATAGAAAAGAATTAGCATTGAAATATCTTTGACATTGTTTTTTTAATTTTGTAATGCAAAATTATTGTTTTTAATTATTTCCTATAACGTTTATAATCGGATCATTCGAGTTAATTGGGTGACGGGAGCTACGCTTGTACTACTGATTTCCATTCTTTATTGAGATAAAAATTCCTTAGTTATCCAGGGATTTTGGCATATTCTTTTATTCAAATTTCGTTTAATCTTCTTGGGATACATCTATGAAAATGAAATGAGAATGTATTCCAAAAGTTTGCTCGAAAAATATTACTATCATTACAAGATAGAACATCGTTCCCTGTTTCCATCATTGGGTTTTTATTCGAGGCTATAATACATTTTCTCCCGTGAATTTACGAAATATAAATGGTGTATTTATTATTATTACAAATATCAAATGTGGGAATGTGGTTTTAAATTTCATTATAATACCAGGCATTTATACGTTTAGTTTTAAACTGCACTGGTGAAAATATTGTCTATACTTGGAACAGTTAATCGTAATTGTAGTTGGTTTTTCAATGGTGCTCAGGAAAAAGTTTGATTGTACAAGATTAATAAATGTATTAAAGGGGCGAGCCTGTGCTCATCGAGTCTATACTGAAAGCACCCATCAAACAAACAGCTTCATTTTTCATAAATCCTAAGTTCTAGCGGAATTCTTATTTCTTCTAAGAAATATGTCTACATGTGTATTGTATCAATCGCAAATGTGATAAATAAAAACAATTGAAAACAAAATTACAATTGATTGGAGGTCTTGCCGTGGATGCAGGGCAAAAGCATCTCTTTACAAGACAGGTCCCAGGGCCCTGCTTGATAACAATTTGTTATCAATACAACATTTGAATAAACTGTTATAAGCTTCTGAAATCGTGGCATATAATTATTGGTTGAGAGTCTAAGTTTGAAAGAAATGTATAATTTGTTAGTGATAACAAGTTTTATGAAACAGGTTGCAGGACTCATCCCCTTTGATTTTGTTGTTGATGTTCCAATAGGTGATGGACGATTCCGATTCTATTATTTGTTGAGGGGAAAGAGGGAGGGGCGGGGGTTCTGGCTGTCTCTTAAAGCTTATCTGCCGTAGTTTACAGGAGGGATTAGAGCGCCCTGCAAGGTCACTGGACAGGTGGTTATCTCATCAACTCAGCTCTCAGTTAACATAAGAAAAAGAGGATCATGGGGGACCAATGGTCACCGATTAGGCACTGTTTGTTATATAGAGGGCGCAAGTAGCTACAAGTAGTGCAGTGGGCCTTTAAACCGCCCTAGTGATGGACAAGGCTGTTTAAATTTAAAGGCGCGCAGAGATATGACGAGGTAAGCCGCTGCAAAAAGCAACCACAGTTTCACGTAAATGAATATCAAATGCCCGCAAGAAAGGTCCTGCTCTTGTTGACGAAAGCCTCGGTCACAAAGGCCATTAAGAATTGCCAAGAACCATTTACGAACGATTTCCAGACCATTTCGTAAGATCTTCTTAAGAAGGCCGTACGAAACCAGCGTTCGTAGACCGTTCGTAAGTTCGTAGTCTGGTCGATGGTCTTGTCCAATATTTTGTTCACCCTCTTACGAAACCCTCTCTTCGTAAGGCGGCCTTACAACGTCGTAATATCATCATAAGAACCACGCAAGGACGCCTTTAGTTATTCATAGAGGGCTCTTACGGCGTTCGTAAGAACACCTTACGAACGGAGATTCGTAGGGCCTTCGTACAAACGATTCCTGGTGTTCGTAAGGTGCTCGTAAAATTGTATGCAATTTATGCAGCATTTTTTAGCAAGCCAACAAAATATACACAAAATCGTAAGATCTTCTTCCGAATAACTTGGAAATGCCGTCAGTTATACTTATGACCATCTGACGTATGACCGTAAGTCTGACGTAAGAAGTTCGTGATCATTTAAAAACTACGAAAACGAGCAGAATGTTGGGAATTTCCAGTATCCATGCGATCCAAAGCCGGTCCATATACCAACAACGTTGAATTTGGGAGAAGATGGGTCGTTATGCTCTAGGACTACACTATCATCACCATCACGTGACAAGGTGACGAGGCCATCGACAAATGAAAGATGGAAATGATCGTAGGTTGAAATCCCGGAGAGAGACCAATGTGGTAGGAAGGATCGAACCCTTCCATTAGGGCCGCTAGGTCCATTGATTATAGCGGCTGTGTTGCCATGTCCACCAACAGCTGTAGAAAAGAGAGGGGCCGGAGATAGGGCCAATAAAAACAGGTACAGTTTTATATTATCCCTTTCAAGACAAGCATTCCATATTTGTCAAAGTTTTCAAAGCCGTAAGATATATAAAAGATGCATGATATGGTGTAGCAAACACACACATTGTGTCAGTTTTGTTGCATGACGATACGTTTGACTCAATGAATTATGAAAAGGAATTAGCTTAATACTCCGGAAATTAGCAATACGATGAGGGGTTCAATATAACTGCTTGGCAGATTTTTGTTGATTTGTTCACATATTTCACAATTATGTTTATTGTTTTCAGATACATGACATGTCATATAAAGAACGGTTTGGCAATTGGCAACTTTCTGAAGAATTGATGAGAGCAATTCAATAGCCCTTTAAACAAAATATAAATTTTAAATTTCTCGCTCGACTGAGAATACGTAAACAATATGAAAATTACTGTATAATTATTCAGCGCATTCTTGATTATTTAGTAGGTGCCTCTCGATAATTGATTATATTACAGAGATTGTATCATGAGAAATACTGGTTAACGCCATCTACGTCTTATTTTGGACAACTACGTAAACGAATGGACTTGATTAACTGGGTCAGCGCGCGCCAGCTTTCGCGAAACAGACCGAAGTTCTCCTCTCGCTTCGGTTTCGCGTGTGTTGCACGCACATGAATGCTGCGGTTGCGTCGTCTGTAGTTACACTCCCCCTTTAAAAATGTTGGCAATATCTGTCATTGCAATGAGAAAAACAGCATTAAAATGAAGGTGATGAGACTTCCCTGGTTTAAAACAACTATTATTCCCATTTCATAGTTGTTCTAGTTCTTCTTTTTCCTCTTTTTCTTCTTCATTTTTATCAAACTGTTATTGTTATTGTCAGGCTTTATATCATTATTATTAAAATGTTACAATATTATTAACAATATGTATGATAATAATGATCATAATGACAAAAATATAATATACTTTTAAGGCGTTGAATGCACTTGATAATGAATGCGCAAGGTGCACAATGTGAAAAAACAGGAAAAAAAGATCGCATAAAAACATCTGCATTCTATACAAAGGAACAGAAGATAGAACATTATTATCATTTGTTATCATTATTAATTATTATTGTTATCATCGTACAATGGTTAATAATGTTATTAAAGGGATAGTTTAGTTCGTGTTTAAGTCCGCAAATGCCTTCAAAGTGCATGGGTATTGCTCTTATTCTTATTTATGACATTTTAGTGCCCTTTTAGAGACTAAAATTGCAATGAAGGTAATTCTAGACCCCCAAATTTGTAAATTTAGATTGAAGGTCCATGTCATGTAAATTTACATTCAATTATGAAATACATTCTCATGAAACTCGTAATGCTAGTAATTTTAATTTTCCTAAAATCCGTAGAAATGTTTTTAAAAATACAGTTTTTTTCAAAGGACCAGTTTTATGGAAAAATATCCCTTTTAATATGAAAAACTCTAATTCACTGAATATTTGTATATTTGAACGATTGTATAAATCCCATCTTTTATTATTGTATTCAATCTCAAATAAATGACGTTACGTTTCCCCTCCCCTTCCCTTCTTCATCTTTTCCTTTTTTTCTTTTCTCAACAAAACAGTGTGTCATTTTTGAAGGGGTTGACGTTCATAAGGCTAATTGGCCCTTTTTGTTAACCCCACATTCCCATACAATTTTGTTTGCTCATTCCCTTTGTATTTTTCTTGTAATCAATCTTTTATCTGTATACCATTTTTGTATGTCTTAATGTTTTTATGGAGAATGAAATAAAATGAATTGAATTGAATTGAATACGATCATACGGATTCAGCTCCTCTTTCCAAAAAATACTATGACCGTGAACTGAATTTATTAATTAATTAATAATAACAATACACGGGTTGGCTGGTTGTGCGCAAATAACCAAAACGAACAAGCCAACAAAAAGCGAATATTGGCATTGGCCGGAATTAAACGTATAAGGCGCTATCTCATCTTTCAACGGCTGGTTAAAAATTACCGAATATTTGTGAGCCACCACAAATATTATGAATGGTTATATTTACGGATATTTCAGCCGACTCTGAAGCGATTTTGATCAAACACAGATGATTTTGTCATTTAAATTGTATAATATTCTTTCAAATTTGACACTCAGTTTTTTCATTATCTTGCACAAAAAAAAAAATTGTGTAGCGCCCCCTGCAAAAAACTTAACTATCCCTTTAATGTTCTTATTATGACTATTAATTCCATAATAATTATTTTCATCATGATATTATTAATATTATCATTAATATCAGTCTTTATTATATTATCCTCACTATCCTCATACGCCGCCCCTGATATGTAATACTCACTTATTTCGTAGGTAAACTCTTCGCCAATGCTTCCGAACAGACCAATGAACGCCTCGCCAGCTGATGCTCTGACTTCAAACTCGAATGACGTCATATTTGGAGTGATATTTAAGTCATGGTAGGAGTATGCTCTTGTCGAACCGACATCTGGAGTGAAGATTACTGGGCAAGCTGTTTGAGAGGGGAGAACACGTACAGGAGTAAAATAAGCTGCATTTACACTGCAAGCGAAAATCGTCGATTTTTCACACATTCTGGGGGGCATTTCACAAAACTTGTCATCAGTGACAAATGACAATTTGTCTTATAAGCTACTGAAACCCTTGCTTCTGATTGGTTATCAGCAGATTTGTCACTGATTTTTGTTATTTGTCATTGAAAAAGGCTTTGTGAATCGCCCCAGGTGGTTCGCCCGTAGTTCACATTACAGCAACTACCGGCAAATACGACGAACAACCAAAATAGAAAAATCCAAATCTGGAGTGTGGTTTTTTCAAACACCTGCCGAAAGTGTCACTATTTTTTGCGGTGTACTGCCCGCTCTCGAAACTCCGGTAATTAATTTTATTCCGAATTTTGGTCAGGTGCCTCTCCTGTTCCATAAAGCTGTGCGTAAAGAAGCGCATGACTTTACGAACGACTTGAATATGATGTGCCAGATAGTATGCCCAAAGTTTTTATTGATGTTTTAACAAAGTGTGACTATATTTCCAATAACCGCAATAAGTTATGGCAAAAAGTATACTTTGCATTGAAAATGTTTGAAATAAGAGCGGTCAATAGATAGGTAAATCAACTCTAAAAGATAACAGCTACAATAAAATGTACTACTACTGCTTTTAATACTTTTCTGGCTGAAAGAAACACTACCTCAACTATTAAATAATCTTTTGTTCAGCCATTATGTTGTCACCAGTACAGTTAAACGTTTACAGGCTATACAATTTGATTGTTTGTTTAATTCATTTTTTTATATTTTACCTCCCTAACTATTTCACCGAAAAATACTTATTTGTTTCCTATCTCGTTTTCCTTGATCATATATCTTGTTACATTGCTAGGTCTGTGCTGGGCTGGGATTCAAATCCTCAATCCGGGATTAAGAGTCAAGTGAAAGAACCACTATAACACGACACACCCCCTAATATAATACGAGTGTGTGCTACAGGCTTGCTCACCACAAGTCGGCCCGTAGAACTCCGGAGAGCAAATACATTGAAAGCCCAAGCGTGTCTCCGTGCAGTTGGCTCCATTGCGACAAGGATTAGGAAGACAGGCTGAAAAACAAACATACATACACATACAAGAACAAAATATATATCTTCGTCAATATCTAAAATAAAAATAAAAGGGCACAACTAATCAGACTCTAAACGTTCCACTCGATAATAACTGAAAACAACTCTTTCCTCTCCCTTTCGCTTTCTTATTTTCTCTTTATCTTTCCCTCTCTTTCTCTCTCTCTCTCTCTCTCTCTCTTTGATTATTTTTGTTGGCCGTCCGCTTTCCATTATGAATTGTTTACATACTTATTGCATATTTACTGCATTAACCTTTTTTACGTGATGATGAGGACGTCAGCCTAAAATGTGCCTATGGTGACCCATGTTGTGTACGTGACATAGAGAATGTTACCTACATTGTACAAATTCATAATTTTGTAATGATGTACATGGAAAATATATGAACATATATCAAGTTAAACAAAATACTAGCCTTGGCCTTTACCTTATGGAATCAGAAAACATTACAATGACGTATTTGGGAATATGGGCCCTGTTTCATAAATCAATATCAATTGGCATAATTCTTGCATTTGATTGGCTGAGAACAAATTTGGTATAGATATGTGAATTTTATACAGTAGGCTTGCGGGTGCACCATGTGAGAGAGGGAGGATTGAGGAGTCCTGAAAAGGACTCTCGGTAATCTTTCTTGAGGTTGTGTAGTCCTGAAAAGGGCTGTTGGTGAAATCTTGAAAAAGACTGTTGGTTATCTTTTTTTAGCTTGTAGTTCTAAGGAGAACTATAGCGCTTGGAGAGGATGGTTGGCGGGAGTCCTTTTTAGGACTCCTCAATCCTCCCTCTCTCTCTCTCAAATGGTGGACCCGCAAGCCTACTGTATATCTACATCACCATGAAAGCCGATACTTACAAGCAGCATCTATGTGACTTTTGTTATTGATAACAAGTATTATGTAACGGGGCCTTGATCTCTTGGTAATGAAAGGGCCTTCGAGTTTTATTTCGTAAAAGTGTAGTACATGAGATCTTGTACATTATGATATACCAAAGTCTTAAAAGAGAATCCAAATTTAAACAATTTAAACAATTTCTCCCACAAAAACATTGTACTAGAACACTTAGAAATTCAAAGAAAATTCCGGATTTTAAATGTAAAACCAGTCGCATGCAAAATAGTCCTATTCCAAATTTGATTCGCCTGTATAATAACAGTTAATTTGCTCATGTTCATATCTATTGTAATGATTTATCATTGAAATGACTCGATTCCTGTACATTTTTGTAATAATCTTGTAATAATTTTGTATATCGTACCGGTATGTTTTAATGATATTGAATTGCTTTTTACTTTTAAATTTGAATAACTATTTCAAATATTACTAAATGTTCGTACACCTGATTTTGCCGCTATCATTGATTATTTTACCACCATACCCACAACTGCAATATTGTAACATGACGAACTGTTGTATAATTTGTCTTAGTCCATATTATGTTGGCATGTTATTATGTTTATACCTTTTTTCTTTTTTCTTTGGTAGAAATTATGTTCATTAAGTGTTTTTTAATTGTTTATGGTATTTAGGCAGTAGTAACGTGACACGTTTTAATAATAATTTTTAACTAAATGTTATGTAATTTTTTACAATGTATATATCCAATTCGTGTAACTCATGTGCAATTCAGTTGTGAAACTGCCATTCATGAAAGATGCAATAAAATACCATTTATCTATCCATCTATCTAACCCTTGTAATAAGTTTATTTGAATGACGGCAGAAAAATCAGAGAAACAGAACGGCAACATTTTGAAACGAATCGGGCCAATAGTAAGAAAGTTATGAATGTTCTAATAGGAGATCACTACAACTATGCGAATCTCAGATTGGCATTTTTGTCGGTGGATCGTGACGTACGTAGTGACGGATAAATCTCACGTTTGTGTTGAACACAAGATATTTCATTTTTTTCTCCCAACCAATTTACTCTTCTGGGGCAACTACGGTACTACCAATATAATACGGAAAGTATATTAATACAGGTCCCGATTTATTAGTCATTTTGTGTTTCTGAACAAATGGGAAAGTTTTCCGCGAACAAATTTCGCCACTACATCCCAGAGACAATACCAATTCAGCTAATTGAAGGCCCTATACCTCTTTTAGTTGCAACTGTGGAGAATTTTTTTTTTTTTTTTTTTTTTTTAGTCCGATTTCTCTCAAACCAAAACAGGGTGTTTATTTGACCTTTCTGCTTCCTGCTAGAGCAGTTTGCTATCAGGGTTGGATTTACCTTTAATATACTCACCTAACACTTACCATCTGACGACCATCCGATCTTTTTTAAATCAAACAAGTTACAAAGCAAACATAGCATTACCAGGCTTTGCGCAGATATAGGTCTCTTTTATGTTCTCCAAATGAGGAATCCTCTTCATCCACCAAGCAGCCTGTCTGGGTACTAATTTGGGTACCATGGCAATAGTGTCTCCATTCTCTAGAGTAATGGTGCCGCATGAGAAGTTAACGATATTAGGACAGACTGACGGTTGGCTTTCAAGAGAAGTCGACGCTCCTTGAGTTCTTACAAAACCTGAAAAATATTAAGTTTAGAGGGGGAATATACATGATTGTTTGATGCTTTGACACTTTCTCCTGAGACAAAGTACCATTTTCGTGATGTTATCAAATAAATCTTTTAAACTTTATTTTTAATAAATCGGTGCATAGATCTTTGTCAAAGATAAAGTTGAGTTCTGGTCATGCGATTGCATTTTGAAAGAATCGTTGTGGAATCGATCAGAAAAGGTTGATAATCTAGCATATATAGGCATGGTTGTGTACACTGCAAGTTCCTGGAATCATCAACATGATAAGAAATCTGGCCCAGTCTAATTCACCTGTCATGAATAATTGTATCTTTATAGCCATAATGCGAATTGCATACATTGGTTTGATGCTAGGTAGGATGAACATTAATATTGTTTAAAATTAATATTAAAACTAGTTGATAATTGGTTGGAAAATCCAGGCCCCGAACTTTTCTGGGCCAAGGTTAACGAGCTTTAATTTGACACATGAATTTTTTTGTTTTAAGGATAATTTCCAGACGACGCGCTCTGTACGTGATTAATTTCTGTATCAAAATCGTGCACTCAAGGCCAGTTATTGTAGTTTTAATTAATTGATCGAATAACGTCACACAACCACTCAAAAAACAGTAGAGGTAAGCCGTGGTGACGATTATGAAAAGCACTCAGGGATAAAATTACTATTTTTTCAACAATGAACAGAAAGGGCCGAAATCACACAAAATGTTTTAGACTATTTCCATAGCGGTACAGTGTCTCCTTTGAGTGACGTTTTGTTGATTATATTTCGCTTTAGAATGCTAGGAATTAAACATTCTATGAACAGGAAGAGCCAAAATCACTGAAGATTTTGAGAATATTTCCAAGAAAGTAGGCCTACATGTACGTTGTGCCGTTCACGAATAATAGCGCTTTTTTAAAACTTATCATTAGAGTCTCGAAATTAGCAATGCAGCGTAAAACATATAATCAGTATATTCGTGTATAAATTCACAATGGTTATTGTCAGATTGTGAAGGAGTGGAAAATAAGATCAAGAATATTGTTGCTAATATTTATGGAGGAAAAACTGATTTATAATTATGAAAATAAGCAAGCCTCGACCTTTTCTCCGACTAGGTTTACGACCTTTAAATTGACAGATGTACTTTTCTTAGGACAATTTCCAGACGACGCGTTCCGTACGTGATTAAATTGTGCACTCAAGGCCATCTATTGTAGTTTTAATTAATTGACCGGATCACGTCACACAACCACTCACTAAATAATTCAAGTAAACCGTGGTGACGATAATTAAAAGCATTCAGGGATATAGTTTTTTTTTTTTAACGATGAACAGAAAGAGCCAAAATCACTGAAAATGTTTAGACTATTTCCAATATAGCGGTACAGTGTCTCCTTTGAGTGACGTTTTGTTGATTATCTTTCGCTATAGAATGCTAGGGATTAAACATTCTATGAACAGGAAGAGCCAAAATACCTGAAGATTTTGAGACTATTTCCAAGAAAGTAGGTTTATATGTACGTTGTGCCGTCCCCGAATAATAGCGCTTAAAAAAAAACTTATCATTAGAGTCTCAAAATTAGCAATGCAGCGTAAAATATGTAATCAGTTTATCGTGTATAAATTCATAATGGTTCAAATGTTGCCAAACTGTGAAGAAGTGTAAAATAAGATGACAATTCTGTTGCCAATATTTATGGAGGGAAAACTGATTTATAATTTAGAAAATACGCAAGCCTCGACCTTTTTTCCGACTAGGTTTACGAGCTTTAAATTGACACATGTACTTTTCTAAGGACAATCTCCAGACGACGCGCTCCGTACGTGATCAATTTCTGTATCAAAATCGTGCACTCAAGGCCATTTATTGTAGTTTTAATTAATTGATCGGATAACGCCACACATGCACCACTCAATAAATATTTAAATAAACCATGGTGACGATAATTAAAAGCACTCAGGGATATAGTCGTTGTTTTTTCAACAATGAACAGAAAGAGCCAAGATCACTGAAAATGTTGAGACTATTTCCACTGTAGCAGTACACTGTGTCCTTTGAGTGGCGTTTTGTTGATTATCTTTCGCTATAGAATGCTTGGAATTAAACATTATATGAACAGAAAGAGCCAACATCAAAGAAAATGTTGAGACTATTTCCAAGACAGTAGGCCTACGTTGTGCCGTTCACAAGAGCGATTTTTTTGTAAAACGATCATTGGAGTCTCTAAATTAGCAATGCAGCGTAAAATATGTAATCAGTAAATCGTGTATAAATTCACAATGATTCAAATGTTGTGGAACTGTGAAGGAGTGGAAAATAAGATCAATAATATTGTTGCTAATATTTATGGAGGGAAAACTGATTTATAATTTAGAAAATAAGCAAGCCTCGACCTTTTCTCTGACTAGGTTTACGACCTTTAAATTGACACATGTACTTTTTAAGGACAATTTCGAGACGCGTTCCGTACGTGATCAATTTCTGTATCAAAAACCGTGCACTCAAGGCCATCTATTCCCAATAAACAAAATCACGTGAAAATCACATCAATATCAAGGTATCGACTTGAGGAGAGTTACGTTCTACAAACACCGGACATTTACGTAAATGTGTTAATACGTTTATTGCACTAGGTTTGTTTGGTTATGAAATTACATCTTGATAAACTAAATTATCGCGCCACAAAAACACGTGAAGCGTTAGTGATAGTTTTAGTCAAAATATCTGCGTGAAATTCACGTGAATATTACGAGGCTAACTTGAGATGAATCATGTTCTTCATTCACGTGAAATTTACGTCGAAGAGGAAATATGTTACTGTAACCCGCGTTCAACCCAATAATAACGCAAATGTTACACAATAAATGAACCAAAATAATGACGTTCTCATCCCGTTTCTGAACATCGTGTCTTGGATCTTCCATAATTACGTCCAGGCGCGCCGGAAGCAGTTTGGGATTAGAGGGGATTGGGGGAGGGGCGGGGTGCAAACATGCCAGAAGAGAAAGCTAGTTGCAACTGGTCCAATTGATGAACCAGTTAATGCCAACTGGTCTAGCTGAGCCATTAGAACCATTTGGCAAAACTTCCAACCAGTTGAACAGCAACAACACTTCAATACTGGTACGTCTGTATTTCCAATGTAAAGGCATTGGTAATAAGTAGACTTACATAATTTAATTAATCGTAATTTTTTCATATACTTGTATTTTATTGAAATTATTTAGTGCATAGTTAATGTTTCCCTTATTCATGTTTAACTGAATGTAATTTATACGAAGTAGCGAAATGTCCTAATAACTGGTAATTTATATATGTAGTATTTTCGAAAAAAATTGCAAATAACTAAATCATCAGAAATTAAGAAATATGCTGTAAATTCTGATAAATTGTTTAAAAAACATAGATCTGCACGCACCCCATATTCAATATGCAAATTAATTGGTGTCAGCTGGTTCAACTGGAAATATGCCAACGGTCAGTCATCGACTGGTGCAACTGGAAATATGCACACTCCAGTTATCAACTGGTGCAATGAAAATATGCCAACAGTCATTTATCAACTGGTGAACAAGGAAATATGCCAACAGTCACGGGATTATCACCACGGAACTTAAATGGTAACTGTGAAACCATCAAGACACCCAATAATAACTCATTTTCACACCTGGAAAACACGTTTGCCCAGCTTAGATTAATAATCCGTTTGAGTCACGAGATCATCACCGCGGAACTGCTGGCAACTTTGACTACCATTTAAATCGGTGTTTTAAGACACCTAATAATTACTAATTTTTCACACCTAAATATCACGGATTCACAGCTTAGATTAGTAATCAGTTTTGGCTACGTGATCATCACCAAGAAAGTTATGGTAACTTTGAAACCATTTAAAAAGGTGTTTTAAGACACCTAATAATTACCAATTTTTCACACCTAAAAGTCACGTATGCCCAGCTTAGATTAATAATCCGTTTGAGTCACGAGATCATCACCGCGGAACTTACGGCAACTTTGACTACCATTTAAAAAGGTGTTTTAAGACACCTAATAATTACTTATTTTCACACCTAAATATCACGTATTCACAGCTTAGATTAGTAATCAGCGTGAGCCACGTGATCATAACCAAGAAATGTATGGTAACTTTGAAACCATTTAAAGAGGTGTGTAAGACACCTCAGAATTACTAATTTAATATAACCAGAGATTCACGGACAGAACAATAAGACGATTAGCCGGTGTAAGTAACGTGATTATTACCATCAACCTTGGATAACCTGTGAAACCAATCGATAAAGGTGCTTACAAGACCAAATAATTACGTATTTATCACCACCATCGGTTAACGGACAAAAAACTCGTTGCTTGGTCAAGTGGTTATTTGGTCACAAACACTTGATTTACAGAGGTAAGTGGAATCACGTTACTCCAGTCGCGTGATAAATTGGTGGTTTTTAGGTTAGATGAAAACGTGAACAGGAGTACCTTTTTTGTTTAAATGAAGGCACGTTTCGATAACGTTTAAATCTAGTTCAAAAGGCACCATACTTTAAAATCACTTAAAATACACTCCCAAAAGAGGTTACTTTTTAGTGTTTTGTTTATTGGGTTGTAGTTTTTATTAATTGATCAGATAACGCGACACAACCACTCACTAAATATTTCAAGTAAACCGTGGTGACGATAATTAAAAGCATTCAGGGATATAGTTTTTGTTTTCCACGATGAATAGAAAGAGCCAAATTCATACAAAATGTTTGAGAATATTTTCACTGCGGTACAGTGTCTCCTTTGGGTGACTTTTTGTTTTATCATCTTTCGCTTTAGAATGCTAGGAATTAAACATATGAACAGGAAGAGCTCAAATCACTGAAAATGTTGATACTATTTCCAAGAAAGTAGGCCTACATGTACGTTGTGCCGTTCACGAATAATAACGTTTTTTTAAACTTGTCATTAGAGTCTCGAAATAAGCAATGCAGCGTAATATATATAATCAGTAAATCGTGTATAAATTCATAATGGTTCAAATGTTGTCAAAATTGTGAAGGAGTGGAAAATAAGATCAATTATATTGTTGCTAATATTTATGGAGAGAAAACTGGTTGATGATTTAAAAAATAATCACGCCCCGTACTTCTCTAGGGCACGGTTAACGAGCCGTTTAATTAACCCATGTCTGCTTTTTTTCTAAAGACAATTTCCAGACAACGTGCTCCGAAGCTGATCAATTCGTGTATCAACTGAATCGTGCAGTCAAGGCTATCTATTGTAGGTTTGATTAATCGAATCGAATAACACCATACAACCACTCAATTAAAAGTTCAAGTATTAAACCGTGGTGACGATTATGAAAGGCACTCAAGGATATAGTTGTTGTTTTTTCATCTAGAAAAAAAATATATGGCTCGTTTACACACGAAGATAAAAATGATAATAGTAATAACAATAACAATGATAAAAATGATAATAGTAATAACAATAACAATGATAATAATGATAATAGTAATAACAATAACAATGATAATAATGATAATAGTAATAACAATAACAATGATAATAATGATAATAGTAATAACAATAACAATGATAATAATGATAATATCATAAATATTATAATGATAATGACAAAAAAATAAAAGAAAGTGATAATAATAATGATAATAATGAATATGACAATACTGATAATAATACCAGTGATAATGATAATAGTTAGAGCAATAATAATGATGATGATAACACTACTTTTACTACTACATGTTCTATTACTACTACTAATAATAATACAAATAATACTACTACTTATAATATTATGATCATAGCGATGATAATCATACTATACATAATACCTAATAATAATAATAATAATAATAAGGATTTCAATAATTATAGTAAAAATAATTATTTTAATGAAAACGATAATAACAACGATGATAATAATTGTGAATAGAATAATAATAAGAATGATAACAAAAGCAATGATAATGAGCAAAATAATGAAAATGATAATAACAATGATAACAATAGCACTCATAATGATAAACGTAACAGTAATAATGATAATTGTAATGATGTATATATGATAATAATAAAATTAGTAATAATTATCAGATTAAGTTTTATTAGATGATAATGATGTTGATGATAAAACTACTATTAATATTACTACTACTAATAATTATTTCAACAAATATTACTACTACTCTTAATAATAATCATGGCGACGACAATGATACTTTAAATAATACCTAACCTAAAGAACACTAAATCAGCTACATCGATTGAAGTGCTTCAGGTCATGAATAACTTTAACAAACGAACACGAACAAATAAATAACTAACCTGAAAAACTTGATGACAGTGATATAAAAATGGGTTTCTGGTTCGTTCATGAGCCATGCTTTTCAATATTATAGATACAAATCTATATGAAATGTCTATTGCCCTTAATATAGCTTGTATTGTGTAGTTTTAGTTCGTGGCGTAAACACTTGTACATGACGTAACCGTGGTGAAGGAAGGAAGAATGCTATACAGTGCGTCCCAGAAAAAACAAAACCGAGAATTGTCGATGTTTTATCATAACTTAGTCACATTTATAATAAAAAAATGACACATATTTGGAAAGTTTAGATTCTTAACCGTAGACGAAAGACTTCATGCATGGCTCATTGTCAACGAAACGGAGTTAAGTCTTTTTGTCGATTATGTGTGTTGCTACAACAGGCAGCCAGGGAAAACGCATTCGTTTGACAAAATTATGGAAATGCAAGCACTACTTTAAACAAACAGAACTGAAATTCAGATACCGCCCGCCAAATTACTTTTTGGTTCCCTCTCTTCAAATTCATTTTAATCACCCATGCGTGAAATATGCATCATTAGAAGTTGCATCAAATGAAAGAAGAGGATCTAAGCTTTCCAAATATGTGTCATTTATCGATTATAAATGTGATTAAGTTATGATAAAACATCGATAATTCTCGGTTTCGTTTTTTCTGGGATGCACTGTACAATACGGATCAACTAAAAATAGATTAATATGAACAGACGGCCGCGGAGAGTAATACAACATCTTTTTTGACGCCTAATGTAACTAACTTGTATGAACATATTATGTAAATGGTGATGTAGAATCGGTTTGTTGGATTGATCATTCATTTTAAAAGCCATCTCGAATGCTTTCTAAAGATCGTCATTATAACAACTATGAAACATCAAAGTATAACCTATAAAACCATAGCTACACAATGTACACTGTCGCTCATGTAGTTGGAATATTTTTGTTTTACCCCAATTTATGGAATTATTTTAAAAATAATTTATTTCTAATAGATCTAGATAGTATACATTCTCAGATGTTATTGAATAATAATTTGCCAATGTGTGTTTTGCGTAACTGTTAAAGCATGTGTATGCTTATATGCTTATCAACTAAGGGACAAACGCCCTTAAGTCATAAATGACAGTAAGGAGGATAAATGCCCAACAAAAAGGCACTAATATAGCACATCGACACGGTTTTGATCCTGGGGCCTCAAAGTTACGAGGCCATTGTTTTGTCACTGAACCATGGCTGTAGGCAGCGGGGGCTAGGGTAGGGGGCAGTTTCCATAAATACAAACAAAACAAAACAAAAAAATGCAATAAATTTTCAATAATTTATTGCATTTTACCCCGGTCCCCGACATAAAAAAATCCTCTGGCCGGCCATGCATTATGGCTCAAGGCATGGGCACACAGAATGTATGGAACAGGGGATTTCGTGAGAATATGTACAAATTCTTCCTTTAGATCCCATTCCCAACCATTATTCTTCCGTTTAAAAACCTTAAATATATATGATATACATATATTTCAAATAGCATTAGTAATGTTTCGTACAATCCATAATATTACTCCTTGCAATGTTTCCCAAATGTTCACCGTATATAGATCGGTCCATTATCACAATACTCGCTCAAGTAATACATTTCATTATCCCACAGTTAATACACAGTTTTTATTTAACTCATTAAAAAACAGTGGTCCACGTTTGTTGAATAATCTCCCAGAGGAAATAAAGAGTTCGACAAATATAACTTCATTTAAAGCAAAGTTGAAAAGGGTATATATTATTGATTATTCAAATAAAAAAAACTTTATCAAATTTACATTTACCATGACCCCCCCCCCCCCCCCTCACCCTCCCTGTATGAATGCTGGTGTTTGTTGGTGTAGTGTGTTACTGTTTAATCTGCATAATTTTGTATTTTGTTATTGCAATTGTTTATACCATGTATTTTGTCCTTTACTGGGAACTACTCCATACAAGTTTTTATAAACTTTTTTGTAGTTTCCGTTTTTTCTCTTACTATGTATATTTGCCATTCTTGTATATATTATAATATTATTATTTTAATGCTGAGAAAAATTAATAAACTGAACTGAACTGAACTGAACATCGAGGCAACGATATGTATGTTTTAGGCAATGACTACAAACTTATATGAATAGGAACAACATATAAGTAAATCACATCACGTAAAAACAGCGCATTATACAGTGTGTACCAGAAAAACGATTCCCAAACAAACCATAAAAGTAGTAAACGATCGATTTCTTGCTTTTCATAAAGTAGATTTGATATGCTTACAAAAGAAACTATGATTGCATTAATCGATACATGCTTCGCCGAGCAATATCATCTTAAAAGTGGCATGGCAAGTACAATCCATTTGTGCCAGATTTTGGCAACACAGTGAAAATGTAAGTATCATATGCGAAAATTACTTCACGGACTGTAAGATCTAAAAGATGACTATATGGAACATTTTCATTGGTTATGTTATGCACTTAAATAAGCAGTTACTAAGTAGTGGCTAATACCCAATTTTCCAAAATCAATACAATTCCCAGACCAATAGAAAAAATATATATATATTTACTGATAGAAAATGGCGCTCATCCTGAGATGATATTTAGGCCTACTGCCTTATGAAACGACTTGAATATATCCCTAACCCCGCCCCCCCCCCCCCCCCACCCCTCGTCGTATCGTAATATAAGTTACCTCTTTCTTGCTTGTGAAAATATCATCGCAATTTTGCTCTAATAAATGCTTAAAATAATAAATGATTAAAATTAATTAAAATTATACAGCAATAACAGACCCATTTAGTAAGGAATATGCCATGTTTACCGTCGCCAACGCAATATTGCCACTATAAGTTATTTCACGATGACGGCAATATTCTTATAGTAGTACTATTCTTCTCATTCGGTTTTAAACTTTATTTTTACTTGAGGTCATTTTCGGTCATGTTTGAGTGTGATATTAACGATTTCAACTATGTTTCACCCAAATCTAGCACAACTGGATTTTAACATGCCATTTTAAAAACAACAGTTGCTCGTTGAAGCGTGTATGGAGGCAAAATTAGATCAATATATTGTTTAACATCATATTATTTCTACTCTATGAAGCAAGGAATCAATAAATATGATGTATATGAAATTACCTAAACCAACTTAAACTACAATATAACTCACCTGAGAAAACGATGATGATGACAAAGAGTCGGTTTCGTATTCGTTCGTAAGCCATGGCCATGCTTCCCCCAATGTAACTGATCGTCAGGCCCTGGTAGTGAACACTGGTGCGATTACTAACCAACGGTTTGGCTTAAATGTACACAGGACTCGTTAGAGCAAAATTTATTCTCCAATTGACTCGTTCGTCGTAACTAAAAGCAGAGCAGCGGAGCGTCTTTCAAAGTGGGGGCATATACTAAGGGTGAAATGGGGCACTTCTCAAAAATAAAAAAAGGGGGACTCGATCTTTAGAGATTAAAAGGGGCATTTATCAGAAGGGGAGAGATTCACTATGTAAAATGGGAACCCATCAAATATGAATAGGGGCGTATATATCAGAAATGAAAATGAACACTTAGGAGAAAGTAAAAAAAAGGGGCTCGTATCGGAAGTAAAAGATTTACTTTTCCTCCGTAAAAAGGGACATTTTGGGTACTTTATAACTAAAGTGTGTGTATGTGTGTGTGCGTGTTCGGGTGGGGGTGGGGGGTCACTGTGCCCCCTTTGCTCCGGGGAGCGTCGCCTCTGACTCGGAGATGCTACTAATCAAACAATAAATTTGGATCACAAATATACTTTGAATGTCTATGTATTAAATATACTTTTATACACATACACACACTCTCTCACAAGCGCACATTCCGCATCCACTAAACCCTATGCGTTGGAACCGTTGTAGCTTGGGGGCGGGAGGGGGAGGCAACACTTCGTATGAGCCTCTCTCAAGCGCCTCTTTAAAATCTGATGAGCACATTCATCAGTGGCGGAACCGGGGGAGGGGGGGGGGGGCTGGTGGCCCTCACTTTTGTTTGTTTACTAAACTTTATTAGAACAAATTCCCTTCCGTGACAAACAGGCTCCCCTCCATTGACCGAAATGTGCCCCTTCCAAGTAAAGAAATGCCCGTCCAGTCATATTATAAATGCCCCTTCTAACGTAAATTTTCATCTTCTTCTTGCCCTTTTTGTACCATCCAAGTGAACAAAAGCCTTCTGGGAGTTAGGCTGCCTCTTCGTTATCTGATGTCTCAATGGATATTATACCAAATCGTTACAAAAACTTTTTTTTTTTCTCTGTAATAGGTAGATTGGCCTTAATTTGTGGGCTCTAATCTATTTTTGCAGTTTCCTCCAAATTTTACCAAGCAAATTGGAGATTTGGAGATGCCTGCCCCTCCTGCAACGGAAAGTGATCCTTCTGGCAAAAGTATTGCTCTCTCCCCGAGACGGAATAGGTCCCTCCAAGCGGCAAAGTTGTCTTAATTCCTCTTTCTTATACTAGTTATATACATATTCATGACAAAACAGATGCCACTTCTTTAAAAGATAGGTATGCCATCTGTTGTTCTATAACTGGAGTTTTCCTTAAAGAATAAACCAAGCAGAAAGGGCCTTTTATTTAAGAATTTCGAAGTCTTTTCTATAAACGCAATTCATATAAAGTCCATCATCCACATGGCCTGTGTAGAGGTTCGTTTTAATAAAGAGAGGGAAGATGGAATGGTGGTTCTGGAACGTGTCTCTATTAGCTTGTCAGAGGGAAGGAATACAACGTTGCCAAGGAAATGATTATATGAGGCAGCAAATAGTGGGTGCATTTTTCCGGTGTTGAAAGGGCTTTTTTTTATCGCTAGAGGGGCCATTTCGTAGTAAGCTGACGTGCAAAGTCTGATTATTTTATTTTATCATTTTCTGTGTCTTTATTCATATGGCACGATAGTATAATAACAAAGAATAACAAATGGAAAGATAACAAGTGAGGAAGATAGAAAAAAGAAAACAAAGAGTATAGAATGATGAACACAAGAACAAAAGGAAATATAGAAAGAGAAGAAGATAAAAGGAAAAAAACATAACAGAAGGAAATATTTGAATTCTTGGCGGCCGCCAGAAAATAATATTGCGGCCGCCAAATAATTTAGCTATCTTTTCTTATGTTATATTGTAGATAGAAAGAGGAAATGAAAGAAGGATAACAACAAAGAATAATGAGAGGAAAGATAGAAGGGAAAACAAAGATTTACACAATGAAGAGAGAAAGAGAAAAAGATGAAAGGAAGAAAACAAAGAATAACATAAAGAAAGATAAAAGGCAAGGACAAAAGAATAAAACAAAGAAAAACATAAGGAAAGATAGAAAGAGAAGAAGATAGAACGAAAATAAAAACATCGAGACTATACGACCAGTGCGTTACCAAGTTTGGAAACCAGCAAATGATAAAGCAAGCAGACACCGATTGTTAATACTGGGTGTTGACAGGTTTAGTGCAGCCGATACTCGAGATCCACTGGGCTTCCCATTGTCTTTATGGAATCTTTCTGTCATGGTATTCTTCAGTTTTATGGAGATGGCTGCGTATACATGTACGTAGACCATGACAATCCAGGAAGAAGAACTCCAGAAACGTCGCTCTGAATGTGAGACCGGTTCTCGATGCACTGCTTGGGGAAAGAAACAGCTGGCATTGGTTCTCTGCTCTACCTTGATGAACCATGCGAGGTACTGATCATAGGCGAATCCACATCACCAGGGTAGAGCGACAAGGCAGATGAATCTTGCTGACTTGGCCCGACTGTGGTAATGAAGAGCGAAGACGATGGTGTAGTAACGCTCTAATATCATTAATGTTATATTGAGCGAACTAGCAACGATCAGGGACCAGAACGGATAATTAGAATGCCAAAATACACAGATGAACCAGGCAAGTGTTGGGTTGTTGGTTGGTAGCACTGGCGTACTGGTGGGGGGGGGGGGCTAGGGGGGCGGCAGCCCCCCAAATAAAATAAAACCATGACTTATTTTTAATTCCATACAGGTGATTTATAAATGTTCGTGATAATAACATGATTTTCAACAAAATGTGCGTTTTTCCATTTCTGTTGCAAACTGACACATTCGCAAATAGCCAGGAAGAGCAATGTTTTTTATAGTCACTAATGGGCATTAGTGGCCACTAACAGTAACACTAGTAGAAACCTTTCCAAAAGCTATACTGCGACAAGCACTGCCGGGAGATAACATGCTACCCACCACTCGGGCTGTGCATCCACAGATTTGCGAACGATCGTTCCATATACGTACATGTCCCGGCCCCCCCCCCCCCACTCAGTGTTATTTAGGGTACGCATATGCTCGTACCCTCTTTTTGAAAGCACCCCCTATCTGAGGACTGCCAACATTTCCGAACCCCCCTTTCGCGGGCTTTTCGCGGGCTTTTCCTGACTTGGAGACCCCCCTAAATCAGGAAAAATGCTCAATGTGCCCCCCTAAATTCGGAATAATTTCTCAGGAGTCTAAAGAGATGAGAGAAAAAAAGAAAAACACCCCCTTTTTAAAGAAATCTCCGGTTGAAAAGTCAAATACACCCCTTTTTTACAATTCTCGGGCCGGACTTTGTCGCACGAAAAGTACCCCTTTACCGGACATTTTGGCAACACGCATGCGGTCATTCCGACCTCTGAGTGGGGGGCCGGGACATGTACATCTTCAGGCTCAGTGGGGAAACTGAATCCAGACAAGGATTAACGGTACAACTAATCGCCTTCTTTCTCTAATAATTTAATGAAACGTAAAAGCTTCCGCGCTATGCGCGGTATGAGCGAAAATTATTTTAGTAATAGTTAAATGAATCGTCAAAGCTTCCGCGCTTCGCGCGAAAGGGCGGGGGGGGGGAACTGAATTCAGACAAGGACACGATACAATGAATCGTCTTTTTTCTCTAATAATTTAATGAAACGTGAAAGCTTCCGCGCTACGCGCGAGGTGAGCGAAAATGATTTTAGACAAGGATTAAGAGTAATAATTAAATGAAACGTAAAAGCTTCCGCGCTACGCGCGATATGAGCAAAATGATTTAAGACAAGGATTAAATGAAACGTCAAAGGGGGACGGGGGGGGGACTGAATTCAGACAATTAGGACACGCTACAATTAATGGTCTATTTTCTCTAATAATTGAATGACACGTGATAGCTTCCGCGCTTTGCGCGGGAGGGGGGGGGAGAAACTGAATTCAGACAAGGACACGGTACAACGAATCGCCATCTTTCTCTAATAAACGTGAAAGCTTCCGCGCTTCCCGCGGGAGGGGGGAACTGAATTTAGACAATTAGGACATGGTACAATGAATCATCTTCTTTCTCTATTAATTTAATGAAACGTGATAGCTTCCGCGCTTCGCGCGGGATGGGCGAAAATGAATTCAGACAAGGATTAAGAATAACGTCAAAGCTTCCGCGCTTTGCGCGGGTGGGGGGTGGGGGAACTGAATTCAGACAAGGGCACGATACAACGAATCGTCATCTTTCTCTAATAATTTAATGAAACGTGAAAGCTTCCGCGCTTCCCGCGGGATGAGCGAAATTGAATTCGGACAAGGATTAAGAGTAATCATTTATTGAAACGTCAAAGCTTCCACGCTTCGCGGGGGAGGGGGCGAACTGAATTCAGGCAAGGATTAAGAGTCGAGAACGGTACAATGAATCGTCTTCTTTCTCTAATATTTAAATGAAACGTCATAGCTTCTGCGCTTCACGCGGGAGGGGCGGGCGAAACAAGAAGTTTCGAGAACGGTATAACCAATCGTCTCCTTCCTCTAATAATTTAATGAAGTGTCACAGCTTCCGCGCTTCGCGCGGGAGGGGAAAAACTGAAAAATAACTTAGTTCCTGGCCCCAGGTTTATAGGCTTAAATTAGTAGACATTGGGGCATTGGTGTTAATATATTTATCGGTAATCAGAAGGCCTCTTTTTTTCCAGGAAGTGCCGGTGGACATTAATGCGCCAAATATGGTTCTCAAATTGCAAAAGATCTCTTGGAGGGGGTAGGAGATACGTCATATTACTCCAGGAAGTGCCTGAAAATGCGTCTAATGTGGTTCTAAAATTGCAAATGCTTCGTATTCAGGGAGGGGGTCAGAACCCCCTCCCAGACCCACCCCGCTTGGTCGCTCCGCTCCCTCGCCGCTAAAGCCTCGCTCTGTCGCTTTATCGTTTTATAGATATTTAACCCCATGCTATTTTGTGCCCCCCCCCCCCCCGGTAAGAAATTCCTGGAACCGCCACTGTTTTCCCATACCCCTTGAGCTTCGGGGCTCCGCCCCTTGACCCCCGCCGGGGCTTTACCCCTAGACCTCACTTTGACAAACGTTCAGCCCCCCCCCCCCCCAAACGTTTTTGCTCATTACGCCACTGGTTGGTAGAGATGGTAAAGGTTCGACGAAGCTGGCTAGAAGGAGATCAATCAGAGATTGATTGCCGATTAAGGCGTTTGCGACATCACAAACGACCACGATAACAAGGAGAACAAGACCATTGCCTGTGACACCCAATAATCCCCTCACTATGTAGAGAAGGGTTTCTCAAACTTTTCCTTGACGGTTCAGATGGGTTTTCCATAAAAGCAAAAAGGTCCGCGAAACAATCGGAAAATCTAGACTAGTCTTAGACTAAGCATATGGATAAAATATCTCATGAAGGATAACTCCATGATTAACTTTCAAATCTATTTGTCTCAAATGATTTTTGAATAATATCTAATAAACTATTTACATGGCCGTGAAGTGACAATACTGCATTGTGTACAGTGCATAATTCATAGATAAATGTTTATTTTTGGCCTCGCGCAGTGCGGCGATTTTTGACACTCCCATTAACCAAGGTACCCTTTGGTCGAAATTATATAAATTTAGTATCACAAGATAGGGAGCAGGGTGGTGCTAATTGACGTGCCCCGCGGTCCGGTTGCCGACCGTGGTCCGGACTTCGAGAAGCCCTGATGTAGACTGTCGTAATTATTACAGCGCTGATCAGTAGACTTCCATCATTGATCTTTCTTCCGTCAGTTAAATTCGAAACGCTGATTTTGTTTTGTGTACAAATGAGTCAAGCCAGTGCACTTCAAAAATTAACCTGTATATTTTCTTCCAGAATATTTTTCTCTATATCATATAAAATAATATGATGCATACAAAGTCACAATCACAAATAACGAGTTAGGCAAATCCACCTTCATCCTTTTGAACTAGCTAATGAAATACAACGATTGTATGAATACTCATCAGATAGCCAGTAGCTGAGGGAAAAAGCCTCTCCGTTTCGGTCATTGAATAGGGCGGATCTGGTTTGTATAGATAATTGAAAGTGGAAGAGACCTCGTGATTGAAAGAAAAGAGAACAGGCGAGAGAAAGCGCAGGGTAAATACGGGCGAAGACAAATTGTGGAGGAAAAGACGTGGCGATATTTGAAGAGCTCGGTTCCAAACGGTACTATATCCATTTTGTTATCATCAATGTACACATTTCCAGTAGCCTCATACACTGACATTAAAAAAAAGGCATTTAAACGTGGTTCGGTTCCGAAAGTTACTATATCCATTAAAGTCATGCATTGCAACTTGCAAACAGCAAGACTTCGGTTCCTAAAAGTACTACATCCAATTTCGGTCCAAAAATTAAGGTACTACATCCACACAAATAAAAAAAATAAAAAATTAATGAAAAATATTTGTGCAGACTTACATTTGTTTAAAGAGTGGTTTTATTCTTGTATCATACAATAGTATAACCTGCCAAAGTATCATTCCGACTGACATGGCTAACTATGATAATAAAAACAAAATCATATTTTTCTCAAAACTTTGTTTTATGGATGTACTACCTTTTGGAACCGAAATCTTCATTTCATGAACATAATTAACTTCATCGTTTTAAGAGAGGTACACAAGAAAATGAGTGAAAAGAGGGATCCAAAAGAATCACATATATGATGTATAGGCTACGTGAGTAGTTTTCCTTATTGTATCCGAAGTGCATTGATAGAAAAGATACTCGTGCAGAGTAAATCAATTGTGTTGTATCGCATATACAGCATTCATATCAAATATCTCTCGGGAATCTTTCTTTTTGAACATCGATCTTTTTTCCTCCTTGACATTCAAAAGCGATGTTAATGATATGAGAAAAAGATATTCATTTTAAACATATGCAGAATCTACCTACTCGAATGGTTTTCCTAATGTATCCGGTGTGCATTGTCAGAGTAAATCAATTTTGTGTATCGCATATACAGCATTCATATCAAATATCTCTCAGGAATCTTTCCTCATCAACAACGATTTTTTTTTGTTCTTCCTCGACATTCAAAATTTATTTTTATGATATGGGAAAAAGATATTCATTTTAAACACATGCAGTTTAATGTCTGAAAGTAATTCAATAGCAAAAAAAATAAAAAGTCAATTTTGAAATTAAACCGTTATACTCAAGGATGGTTTAGTAGTCAACTTTTGTTATAATAATAATAATAATAATATAGCGCAGGTATCGACTTTGCAAGGTCCTCAAGGCGCTGCAAAATTACCCGGCTATGCTAGGCTGCCGATTTCGACGCTCACAGCATTTTAAGGAATTCTTTCCTACCGGTACCCATTATAATAGCGTCATTTAATAAGCAATCCTTGAAATCTTTGAAAAAAAACTTCTCCAGTTGGTTGTATTTAGCTCCCTGAATTATCTATATAAGCGAGAAGTCATCCCCTTTTCAGGTATATACCACTGAGTAAAATCGAGGGGAACAAGCCATTTCACTATTAAAGATTATATCTAAGCGATAGGCATTCCCTTAATTAAATACAATTGGTTTATTTCTTTACCCAATGTGAAGAGGTGCGTTTAGAGGTGGAGGCACAATTCAGGGAACGGTGTTTAGTTGATCATCTAGCTACAAACGATAGACAAACAATTTCACATTTTGGTTCGTATCTGAGAACCGCATCAAAAGTTCAAAATACCTTCCCTCTATAATTGCAGACTAATTTTTGCACAAAATGGAAACTAATTTTTCGAATTCGACTAATGGAGGGCAGCTGGAACATGAAAGTCAAACAATAACCGCTATTATAAATGCAATATATATTGCCATGGGTCTATTGGGCGTGTTCGGCAATGCACTCGTTCTCCTCGTTATCGTGGTCGTTCGTGATCTCCACGATGTTGCAAATATCTTGATCGGCCATCAGTCTTTGATTGATCTATTGACGTCTCTCCTTCTCCTAGCCAGCTTTGTCGCACCTTTACCACCTCTACCAACCAACAACTCAACACTTGCCCGGTTCATCTGTGCATTTTGGCACTCCAGGTATCCGTTCTGGTCCCTGATCGTTGCTAGTTCGCTCAATCTAACGTTAATGACATTGGAGCGTTACTACGCCATCGTATTTCCACTTCATTATCACAGTCGGACCAACTCAGCAAGATTCATCTGCCTTGTCGCTCTACCCTGGTTGTCTGGATTCGCCTATCAGCAAACCTTCATATGGTTCACGAGGGTGGAACAAGATCAGTGCCTGGTGCTCCAGTTCCCGAACGATGCGACAAGAATTGGTTTCGCTTTCGGCGCCGCGTTCCTGGAGTTTGTCTTGCCGCTCGCAGTCATGGTATTCGTGTACACCTCCATATTCATCAAGCTGAAGTCATCGGTGGAGGACAAATTCAACAAGAGGACCAGAAAGAACAGAAGAACGGAAAATTCGGTTTCGCAAAACTGTAAAATTCGACGGTTCGACCACCGAAGCCTTGCCCGAACAAATGTACTAAAAGTTTTGGTGACTGTGAGTGTTTTCTTTATTATTTGTTGGGTGCCGAACAAAATAATGGTTTTTGCATATTGTTTCGGTTATCATTTCAGTGGCTTGATCCACATGTTTTGTATGTTGATTGCTTTCGGGAATACGTGGGTCAATCCCTTTATTTATTCCTTTCAATATCGAAGATTTCAGAAAGGTTTAAGGGAGGTATTTTGTCGATGGATTAAAGACACCAAGTCCAAGAAAACAGCTAAGGTTTCAAAAACAGTTTCAACAACTGTTTGACATTGATACGTTGACGCTCGATCATTATTTAAAAGTTACTTCTCAGTCACACCAACATATACATCAACAGATAAAACAAGTCTTGTGTTAACGAAGTAGCTATTTCCTGTTCCTATGTGATTTTAAAAGGATGTTTGTGTATGTGACACATCTCCATGGTTATACATGACCCTACCTCTGTTGCTGTTTTCAGATGGTCTGATTTTGATGAGAACTTTCAGTATGGTGTTTCCTGGTAAAGTCGGGGCTTACTGTTACCAATGTAGATGGCCTTAAAAGATACAGTTCCACGAGTATTGCAGCAAAGAAGGAAAAGCTTGCAAATTGTGTGCAAGACAACATTCTGCTACATGTTGATCTTGCTCCAGAGGCCCTAGTTGGAAAATGCAAGAAATTGAGATATTCCTCTACACTGAACATGTTTGTCACTCGTAACTATTAGAGAGTTATTCATGATTTGTATTCCTGTAATAAAGTCATGTTGTTGCCTTACCTAATGGACCCTTACAACCATTAACAAGTTATTTATGTTTTAAGCGGCAGCCTTCCGCTATAGAAACAGTGCTTACAACCTTTTGTATATAGTTCCGTTTTGTTCTGCATAATCATTATGAGAATATGCATCATTCAAGTGCTTGGAATAATTTTGTTTTCCACAGATAACATTTTTTTCAGTTTGGATAACATGTCTGTTTTGCTTAAACTTCTACTATCCAACTGTCATCAATATTTCAACAAGTTACAAGTATTGTATTTGCAAATTTAACATATGAATTAATAACGCATATTTCATAGTATGCCAATTTAAAACAAGAGTATTTAGGAATTTGAGCTAATGTATTTTTGTTTTCATAGTAAACGTAATTTCTTTGTAGGAAATTTGAAAAAAAAATTAACTACTTATATGTTACAGGCATTCGGTAATTATTATTAATAGTATGCTCTCAAATTGCAATACAAGTAAACAAATTTAGAGAGAATATTATAAAAAAATTAATTGGTATTTGTGCATGAAATAAGAATATTAATTTTAAAGGGCATGTCCACTCCAACATAACTTGTTTTCAATAGAAACAGAAATATCAGCCAAACCTATAAAAAGAAGTTTGAGCAAAAACGGATAACTAATAAGAAAGTTATGAAATTTAATGACAAGAACAATTTTGAAAATCACAAGACAAATTGGCAACTCACTCATGCGTTTGTGACGTCATTGCCTCATTATCCACTAATTGTTTTCTTGATATTGATAATATAAATTTACCATTCGCCCCCCCCCCCCCTAAGAATCTTATTTCCTTACACCAGCATCGAATTTATATTACTAGTTATTCGTTTTTGTGTGGATGCACTAATACAGAGTGTGATTTTTTCCAGTTAAATCATGCAGAAATTTGAATTATTATAAAACTATAAAAATCAATGATTATGAATATTCAATATTCAGGATATAGTATGAAATCTTCAAAGTTCATAAAAGATTTTGTGAAATGTCATGCACGCAATACGATACAAATCATATAACCTGGGCAAAAGCATTTGGGACATTAAGTTTTGGGAGATAAAAAGGGAAATTAATGGGATAAACATATGAAGCAATATATACAAAGTGAGACAATGACGTCACTGACAAACTGATAACCAAATTGGAAATTTGTGTAGTGATTTCCATTGTTCCATACTTCTTTTAATGCTTTTTCAAAAATTAATAACTTCCTTAAGTAGTTATCCGATTTTACTCAAACTTGTTTTGCTCTGTTTCTGTTTTTTCTGCAGTTATTAAAAGCAAATTATGTTTGGAGTGCATATAGTCATATTTAAAATAGCATAACAATTACTGTCTATATATACACCTTAAAGGGACTTGGTAACATTGTTCAGATAAGAGAAAGTGGTGCTAAGGTAGTGACTTCAATGCTAGATGTATAATTAAAGATAATCTGAAAATTGAGTGACAACGGAACATTATTAATGATACAAATTGGGATAAACTGATCTGTTCGATTCCTTAATTCTCCCAACTATATTATTACAATTTAATTACATTTTAGGTGAATGAAAATAGTAACAAAGCAATGAATTAGCCTTATATACCATTCTAGACATTTAAGTGTTGACAGGTTTTTAATAGCCAGTTTTATGTCTTTTTTTCATGGAAAACGGTTGGAAAAATTCAAAAGTGGTTGGGAGAATTTACTGTTAATCACTGTTAAAGGGTGTTGCACGGTGACGCCTTCAAAGAAAACCATAGATATCCTCGTGGTTTGAGGGTTAGTACAGTAAAAGGAATATAATAAGTAACATTTTATACAAAAAATACGCAATTTTTTCATCAACCTTAAACAATGTTAGCGAGACACTTTAAAGATACTACGCCCCTTTTGCAGCCAACATCGATTTCTGTAGAACTTTGCAGGAATTATGAATATGTCACGTATGTCCTATCTGTGAAATTTAAACGTTAGCAGTGTCCTAATATTCAAATTGTGCAAGAGAATTGGTGACAGTGATATTAAAATAAAAATTTGCCAAATTAATCCATAATGCCTATTACATATCTGCCAGTAATATTAAATATATTTTTCTTGATAGAGAACATTAGTTTCTAGTAGAAAATGAAAGAAAGTAAATGCTTTCAAGCTAATGTCTTAACGCTATGATTTGTTTAAACACCTTCCAAATTTTCGACAGCATGTCATATTATTGGATTATTGCAAAAAGTCCTGTTTTCTTCAATTTCTATGATTTGTATTTTTAAATTACATATCAAGGAAAGCTGATTTGTTTTCTTCGAATCACCCATAATAGTGCCTAGTGTAAGGTTAATCAAACTTGGTACCATTTAGGATTTTAGATTTATCAAGAAAAACATTGCTAAAATTGTTTATGAGAAGTGGGCATGGTCTTATCTATTGATCATAATTTTGTTTTATATTTTTTTTCCTGAAGAAGACTATTTCAAAAATCGGGCCTTGGAGACATATTGGGAAATTACAAATCACAATGTTCTTGAGTTTAAAAAAAAACAGTAATTGGTAAAACATAACATAGAATAAACTTGGAAGCCACTGTGCAATGTTCGTCGGGTGCAGGAAGAGGTGATTTCGGACGCATTTCCTGTTTTCTTTACCTGCCTCTTCGCGCAGGGGTATGGGTGCCAGTTAAGGTTAAGTGATATCAATATCATTTATTTTATATTATCAATAGCCCTAAAGACTATGATCATAACCAAGTGCCTAACACATATTTAAGTGGTATAACCCCATGAATATAAAAACATTTACTTCAAGTTTTTACTCCATTTATATCTATATCCATGTGGTTCAATTACTTAATAAATCGATTTCCTCACTAAATTTAGCTCTGCAAGATAGAAACACTCATACTGTGGTACACAAGTACACGTGCAGTTAGCAATGCAATTTGGGCTGTGTTTATGTCTACTACCCTCTAAGCCACTGGATGACCAATACCAGTATTAAAAACAAAGTTGCCAGTCTCAAGTATAATTTTGAGGTTGTTTAATAAACATGTAAACGTTTATTTTCAAAGACAATCGGCTCGAAGATTTTAATTTATTTATTTAATTTATTTATTTATTAATTAATTAATTTAATTATTTATTTAATTTATCTATTTATATGATTAGTATCATTATTATCATTATTATTACCAATTTATTACTATTATCATTACTATCATTACTATATTTTATTTCTTTTTGGTGTGTGTGTGTGTGTAGAGGGTTCTGGTTTCAAGAGAAGGGAAAGGTAAAGAGGCGTGGTGCATTTTGAGAAATACGTAGTAGATTTTCTGTAGATATGGATAACTTTATTTATCTAATCATTTCCCAAATTTCCCAGTCATTTCGTTTGTCATTGCAATATCCTTCACGCACGATGAGGGTGCTCGATCTCCTCTTGAAATACACAAGCGAGCTGGTCAGTTCGGAATCTTTCATAGGTTACACCATCAATAAAACAGAGTGAATATTGCAGTGATAAAGTGATACATATATCTCTATAATCTCTCTCTCAGCTGATTCCATATCGTTCTGCCTCCGCCTCTCTCTCTCTCTCTCTCTGTCTCTCTCTCTCTGTCTCTCTCTCTATTGTTCTCCCTCTCAGCTCCCCCTCTCTCTGTTACTATCTCCCTCGTTTCTGCATGTAGCATAGTCTCTCTCTATTTTTTTTCCCGTCTCTATAGCTTTCCCCGTCTCCTCTTCTCTCTCTCTCTCTCTCTTTATATACAGTGCGTCCCAGAAAAAACGAAACCGAAAAGTATCGATGTTCTATCATAACTGAATCACAACTATAATTAATGAATGATACATATTTGGAAAGCTTAGAGTCTCCTCTTTCAGTTGTTGCTACTCAGATGATGCATATTTCACGCATGAGTGATTAAAAGCAATTTGAAGGAAGGAAACCAAAAAGACATTTGGCGGGCGGTATTTGAATTTCGAAGAAAAATTCACATTTCTAGAAAGTTGAGTTTCTGCCCTTTCATATGACACCTCAATCAGGAAAAATGAGCGAGGAATGACAAAGTTCTGTTTGTTTAAAGTAGTGCTTGCATTTCCATAATTTTATTAAACGAATTCGTTTTCGCTGGCTGCTTGCCGTATCAATAAACGAAATTAACAAAAGACTTAACTCCGTTTCGTTGACAATCAACCTTAGACGAGAGTCTTCATGCATGGCTGATTGTCAACGAAACGGAGTTAAGTCTTTTGTCAAATCTGCTTTTTGCTACGGCAGGCACCCAGTGAAAACGAATTCGTTTGTTAAAATTATGAAAATGTAAGGGCTACTTTAAACAAACAGAACTTTGTTATTCCTCGCTCATTTTTCCTGATTGAGGTGTCATATGAAAGGGCAGAAACTCAACTTTCTAGAAATGTGAATTTTTCTTCGAAATTCAGATACCGCCCGCTAAATGTCTTTTTGGTTTCCTTCCTTCAAATTGCTTTTAATCACTCATGCGTGAAATATGCATCATCTGAGTAGCATCAACTGAAAGAGGAGACTCTAAGCTTTCCAAATATGTATCATTCATCAATTATGGTTGTGATTAAGTTATGATAAAACATCGATACTTCTCGGTTTCGTTTTTTCTGGGACGCACTGTATAGGCACACCCTCCGTTAAAGGTAATACAAAGTTTTGATATGGGGTCATGAATTTGGTTCAAATGAGCATATTGGAAGCATATGCAATCCTACAATATTCAGTGATCGTTTTCGCGGTTGCAATAGAGTCTAAAGATATGAAATTGTAAATAATAAACTCTTTATGTTGTATAGCTCCCTCTCAAGGTCTAGATTTTAATTAATCTACACTGTCGCTCATAAAGTTGGAATATTTTTGTTTTACCCCAATTAACGGAATTATTTTAAAAATAATTTAAAAATAATAGATTTAGATAATAGTATACATTCTCAGATTTAATTGAATAATAATATGCCAATGTGTGTCTTCCGTGACTGCTAAAGCATGTGTATGCTACTATGCTTATTAACTAGGGGACCTACTCCATTAAGTCATAAATGACAGTAATGAGGATTAATGCCCCATAAAAGGGCACTAATATAGCACATCGACGCGGTTTTGATCATGGGGCCTCCCAGTTACGAGGCCATTGCTTTGTCACTGAACCATGACTGTACGCAGCGGGGGCTAGGGTAGGGGGCAGTTTCCATAAATAAAAAAAAAACTCAGAAAATGCAATAAATTTTCAATAATTTATTGCATTTTACCCCGGTTCCCAACATAATTAAATCCTCTGTGTGCCCATGCCTTGAGCTATAATGCATGGCCGTCCAGAGGATTTCTGGACTGCGACACAACGTCTCGCATATTTGGACTAGGGGAAGGCGTAGCACTGAAGAAAATCATGAAGAATGACGACTTCTGTGAGCTTGCCGTGGTATTTAGTCAGCCGGCATCAGACCTGAAGGAGGCCTTTATTCCAGCTGGAGAGAAGGCACTGTTATGCCTGTATGGTGGTGACTCAATAGAAAATTGTGTAAAGGTATCACCAATCTTGTCTGCCTTAGAAGCAAAGACTTTGCAACCAACTTCAGCAGCAGGAAAGTTCCACAGTATGCGTGTGTAATATGATATATTAGAATGAAAAGGAATGGCAGACAGCCTGACATTGGGAAACTGAGTTGGCAGTTCATGGATGGGAAGTATCTTCCAATAAAAACTGATAAAACAGCCAGCATCCGCATAACACCTTAAGGTCATCAGATGTTGATGCAAGAAAGATTGTGCAGCCAAAAAATGCACGTGCCGGAAGTATGGCCTCCAATGTTCAACAGCCTGCACTGATTGTCGTGGCACTAGTTGTAGCAACTCACCACCATTATAGACCTACTTAGAACGTGATGATACTACTGATCAGCATGCCACATACATGTTTAAACGAATTAAAATATGTTTACTTAACTGTAGGCCTCATGACCTGCATCCTGTAATAACAACTGTACTGGGATTGTAAACCAACATAGACATAGCTGCTTTGAAATGCATTGTAATGTGAGAATCAACATAAAATTCATGGAAATTAACCCACTTAAGAAAAATGTATGTGTATATGCAAATTAAAAAACCTAATTATGAAACATTTGAAATATAAAACTATTTGTACAACATATAAAAGTGTACGTTGTTGCAATAAGTCTGAATGTAACATAGGACAAAAAATATAATTATAATAAATTCTCTACAAAAATGTTTAATAATATTTAGCAGCCATTTTGAATTTAAGCAAATTAAAACACTCAACCGGGCATATGAAATCTTATGCAAACAGACAATTTCTTGGAAGAAACATTTTAGACTTTGAAAGTACACTAAAAGTAATATGCTAAAAGGTATATATGGTGAATATTGTGACCAAATCTAGGAGAAACCCTAAAATTGACGGCCATTTTGGATTTATGGAAATTAGACACAATTAGTCCACTACACGGATAATGTAAGGTACAGGCTGTAGCCCTAATATCCCTACCAACAGCTCTTGTGTTTGTACAGATACTCATAAGGGCCAGTTTTTCTGAATATTTTTATTTTATTTTTTTCAATATAATTAAAATGACATGATATTTGTCTAGTACATAATGAAATAACATCATCTGCTGAGGTGATACATTGAGCATAAATTACATATTGGATTGTGTGGGTGTGGGTGTGCGGGAGGATTTGTTTCAGGTGTGTGATGTACCTGTAGTATATGGGTATTTTAGTCGATACAAAATGTACAGCAGATCACTTTTCCTACTCCTTTAGTGCCACAACAGCCTATACAAGTTGTAAAATATGATAAAATCTATGTGAAAATCCTTGAAATAGCGGCCATATTGGATTCCACTTCCACTACTTGGATTTTTTTGGACTTTTAGTATGTCATTGTGGGGACCTTACTAAAATGCATTGCAGTGAAAAATATTTTATTGCAATTTGTTTGACGTTAAAGGTACTATGTCCCTTTTGCAGCCAACCTCAAATGCTCTTTGCAGGAATTATGAATATGTCATGTATGTCCTATCTGTGAAATTTAAACGTTAGCAGTGTCCTCATAAACGAATTATGCAAGGAAACCCGTTTATTTGCTAGACTTCACTGTCAGACACTATTGAGTGACTGACTGGCCTTTTTTCTTCTTTGGTAATAACAAACATGAAAAAAGTTGTAAAGGGTACATCATTTGTCTACATCAATAACTCACTTCTTGTGATGGCCAAGATTAAACTGATTGAATCTTTGCGCAGCATAAAACGTATGACCATTCGGTACAATTCTCTGAAAATCAAGACTATTACTTTTGGGCTCTATAGCCCTAAAGTCGATTTGACAACTAATAGTCGTTATTTTCCCACTTGAAGACATTTCCAAGCCCCACCTTTTTTAGGGAAGTTCTAAATTAGTATTATCTTTCAAATGCAGTTCGAATTTAACTTTTTCATTTCTTTGGCCTGCAAATGGGACATACCTTTAACCTAAAAAAAGACACAATATTCCTAGCCTAAAAGAGGGCTTCGTGAAACACCTCACTAACGGGCCCCAGCGCCTTAGAGGGCAGCATACATAAACAAAGCCCAGCTAGCTGCACGTGTACACACGCCACCACGTACGCGTTACAGGCTAGATTGAGTGTTTCTATCTTGCACAGCCAAATTTAGTGAGGAAATCGAGTTATTAAGGCTAAAGAGTAAGTAACTGATAAACTATATGTATATAGATATTGATTGAGTAAAAAGATGTTTTGACATCAATGGGGGTGATACCACTTATTTGTACTGTGTTTGTGTGCCTGTGCGTGTGATTGTCTGACAATGACACCAGCTAGCAGCTAGCAGCTCCAGGCCCGGCGGCCAGCACCAGGGAGCTCCGACGCCGATACCGAAGGCGCGGGTGTCGGAGCTCCAGAGCCCGCATAGGAAAACGATTCAAACAACGGGTTGGGTCACATTTTGTTTAAATGTATATAGGTAGTATTTACAATTTTGGGCGCTATTTCAGAAGTGTATCCAAACTTTGGAACTGTGGCATGAAGATACCTACAAAAACATACCAAAAATCAAGGCCTAGATCTAGGGCCTAGGCGAGGGCTCTTCATCAATTGTTCAAATAATTAATGAATAATCATGGTCATGATTCGAAAGTCGTTATGTTTCTTAGAAATTCTTACCGTACTGACGGTGGGGTGCTGGCGCGAGCGTGTATATTAAGTTAGCGATTGCAATCTCAGTAATTCATCATTACAGTCGCTACTACATGTTGTACTAGAGTAAAGTACCCGGTTTTCGGCCACTTAAGACAAAATCCTATTTATTGGACTCTTTACTTCCTATTTATTATCATTTCTTGTTCAAATCATGAAGCAAATATTATTATTATTTAAACAAAAAAAGAATCCCCCAAAAAAATCACGAATTGCCATGACAATATTCATTTCAATTTTCACTGTTTTGGAGCCGGTTATCGGCCGAGCGTTTCAGTTTACGGCCGCATGTACAAAGTCAATAGGAAGCGCTCGCGCGCGCCGTGCGTTTCTGCGCTGATGTATAGCACAAGCGGGCGGAGCAGGTATCCCACGCCGGAGCTCCCGGGTGCTCGCCTGGCCGAATACAGGCACAGCGGTGATCGGAAGTTGGAATCTGAATTAGACGGACATATCGTGTGTGCGTCGCGGTGTGCGGCTGCATTGATTTAATACATGCGATGAGATACTTTTGAGCTTGCGACCAGCACAAAATCGGGCTCTATATCTGAAAAATACTTGAAATAAAGCTCATTTTATGGTACCCATATTTCTTACATACACGCGTAAGAAACTCGATTTTTCAGATTTGGGTAGCGGGACCGCCGATTACATCGCTAAAATGTGATATTTTAGGATATATTTTTCATTGCAAATGTGGTTCTTCAGTGACACTGGCATGGTATGGTATGTGTGGGATATGTGTTATGCTATTATGCGATGTATTTTAAAATGATTTTACCATGTATCCAACCAATTGGCCGAAAACCGGAGCTGACCGATTACCGGGTACTTTACTCTAGTATGATACAACATGGATGAATCCTCGGGTTAGGACAAAGAATCACCCTTTTTCTCATTGAAGACTTCTTCAAATTATAATTTCAAGTGGTTGGAAAGATGCCCAGAGGAGTCCAAAAACTTTACAAGTCAAAATTGTAATTACTACCTCGACTTTACATTGCGAGAAAAAAATGTGACCCAACCGCTGTTAAAATCGTTTTTCATAAACGGGCTCTGGAGCTACAGTAGTCTAAGTCTGACGCTTCAGCAGCGGCAGCAGAGCTCCCTGAACTAGTGCCAGTTTTGCAGAGTGATCATAATTCCCCCCTGCCTCTTCTTTCAATAATAGAATCTCCCAATTTGCTAAATAAAATTGCTGAAAAAATAAATTTGGGGTATTTCCTGCTGGATTGTATTCTAACAGTAACAGAACTAATAATAATTTAACAATGTCTTACTACTAGATCTAGACTTGAATTTCTAAAGTTTTGACTAAGGCCAAATAACAAAAATAATGAATTTCTTGTCCCTGCCCGCCTCCTGTTTTTTATTCAGAAAAAACAAATGATTTGTAATTTTTTAGTCTTGTTGCGCCCTCTATATAGCAAACAATGCCTAAACAGTACCTGTTGGGCCCCCATGATCCTCTTTTTCTTGTGTTAATTGAGACTTGATTTGACGAGATAACCACCTGTCAGTGACTTTGAGGGAGGTCTACCCCCCCCCCCCCCTACCCTAGTACAGATGGGCTTAAGCAAGTTTCAAAATTCAAAAACAGTGAAAAATGTACATGTGTTCAGCTTGAATTAGCTAGCTATATAAAGTATAGAAGCTATTTACGTTTTGTCATACATTCCATCAGTCTACTCAAATAGTATCTGTAAATAAATATACCTCGGCCAGCCATATTTAGCATAATAGCCACCTTGGGAAAAAATAGCAAAAAAAGAAGATGAAATATCAAATAGTGTAATTTTTCAAACTAGACTCATTCCATACTTGTATTTGTTTCAGTTAATATTTGTTTCTCTAGTCCCTTCTCTCTATACAAATTCATTTCACATCATTTGCATATTACTTACACTCAATTACTCAACCCAATGCCTTCCTCCATTCATCTCCTCTACATACATGTACCAAGTCTTCCATCTCACCTAGTATGTTCCTTTGTTCTCTTCTCATCCTTTATTCATGGATCTTATGTATTTCCACTTCTTACTTATCACTGGTTCTGTTCTCCTTTTCCTTATGAATATTCAGACTTACTCCCAAATCCCATTTTGCTATTGGTTGATGATGTATTTCATTCATAGTTTTGTACTGTGCTTAAAAATGTTCAGTATGATGCTGCATAGCAGCCTACAGTTAAAGACAGACAGACCTTTATTGCACTGGACATGATCTGAGTCAGTTGTATTGAATTAGGGCTCTGCTACTTTTATGTTGGAGACTTAGGAGAGTGGATTGATTCGAGTTTGGCAGTGGTTTTGGATGATTGGTGTTTCAAGGTACAGTTGTAACTGAAAAGAAGGCATGTCAGATTTCCACATTTACCGATAAAGAAAAGACATGTTGCAAATTAAATGAATTTGTCCATGACAAGCTAACAAGTCAGACAAAATTTTTTATCTAAAATAATATTGCTAGTGATATTCGTTTGTCTCGCAATGTATGGTCAATAAGGGATTTAAAAGATAGATCCTTTGTTGACCATACATTGAGAGACAAACGAATATCACTATTTTCGATACTATATCCCCAATGAGTAATATATTTAGCATTAAGATTTTGTATGTTGCAATTTATTTTCTTTATACCAAAACATTAAACAAAACAGAAATTAAAATGAATTTGCTGATCAAAAAATAATTTAAGCAGAGGAAGGTGTGCCATCCAGTTGCCATTAATTTCTCAGAGGTTTTTGATTTTTTTGCTTCCAACTGTTAGGTTCTGACAGTTTCCATGGTAATATCCAAGGATGGACAAGTATCTGATCAAGAAAGATGGGAGCTCTTCATCGAATAGGTCAAAGGTCACCAAAGATGACCCAGGGGTCAAAGATCAGGATTCAGAAGAAGGTGAGGAGGAGTTAGATCAGCCTACAGCCAGCAAGGTGTGTATGAAGTGAAATGTAAAGTGGGGACGAATTGTTTTATTTTATATTTTGTCCCTCCTCCTCCTCATCTTTTTCTTTTTTCTTTTTCTTTTTTCTTTTGCTATTCCTTCTTCTTCTTCTTCTTTTTCTACTTCTCCTTCTTCTTCTTCTCCTCCTTCTTCTTCTCCTTCTTCTTCTTCTCCTTCTTCTTCTCCTTCTTCTTCTACTTCTCCTTCTTCTTCTTCTTCTCCTTCTTCTCCTTCTTCTTCTCCTTCTTCTCCTTCTTCTTCTCCTTCTTCTCCTTCTCCTTCTTCTTCTCCTTCTTCTTCTCCTTCTTCTTCTCCTTCTTCTCCTTCTTCTTCTCCTTCTCCTTCTTCTCCTTCTACTTCTTCTCCTTCTACTTCTTCTTCTTCTTCTTCTTCTTCTTCTTCTCCTTCTTCTCCTTCTTCTCCTTCTTCTTCTTCTTCTTCTTCTTCTTCTTCTTCTTCTTCTTCTTCTTCTCCTTCTTCTACTCCTTCTTTGTCTTCATCTTTTGCTTCTCCTTCCTAGATATAATTTGATTCCTTCAACCTTGAAGATTCTTACATAACTTCATAACATAGTGTGTGTTAATAGCATGTGCTAATGATTTACAGGTCCAAGTAAAACAAAATATAACAAAATTAAACAGAGGGCAACTTCAGTCATGTTTGCACAAGACCTGTATACCCTGACTCTGTATGTCCAGACAGGTTGTGTATCTGGACAGTTGATTTAAACACAGGAATTTGAAGAAGCTTATGGTGGACAATATTACAAAGGACACATATTCATGGTGGTTTGTGCTTTTTGATGAATATTTCTGTTAAATCCTAAGTCAAAAGAGAAATCGTTATGTTTATTCAAGGCATCGTTTAACAATGTTAAATCTGAGATGAATGGCCCTACATGTTATCAGTGTCTGTGACATGGTGTAATTTTGAAGCCCTAAAAAATTGGGCTTTAAAATGATCATGAAGTGCATCAAAAAAGTAAAATCTTTTAAGTGACAGGTTTTACCATACTAATTTTCCCCAATAGACTGTAGTGTTATAAAAACCGTTTGGAAAACAGAAAATTTAATTTCTATTTCCAATCATAATAATCAGACAGGCGATTCCTGACTGACCTAAGGGTTCATAATTATCATTGCAGCATGAGCTAAATCCAGGATTTTGTTTCATAATCTGAGACAATAAAGTTGTATAAAAATTTGATTTGGAATAAGAAATCAAATATTGTGAAGTTATGATCACTTCAATTATGGGTATAATCCATTGCCAATACTGTCAATGCAGAACCAGAACTTTACCAAACAAAGAAATCTTATTCATGTTTGAAATACAAGATCGCCGGATACATATCAACTGCAAGTAGGAATTGATAATGACAAGCCTTTCATGCATTTAATATTGCACAAATGTGAGTGGCTATTTTTAAAGTCTATCTGCACAAGTTTGGCTAGGAGGGATTATACAGTTGTACCTCCTTGCTTGGTCACTGACAGGTGGTTATCTCATCAAATCAGCTCTCTATTTACATAAGAAAAAGGGGACCATGGGGGACCGACGCACAGTGGGCCAGGAAGGAAATAGGAAATGTTTGGATATCCAGGGATTTCCGCTTAACTGGTATTACCAACATTTTCTCTGATATCTAAGCTTTAAGTTGATACCAGATTTGGCTGCCCGATTGTGCCCGTTATTATTTTAGAGCCGTTTTCCTTGCAACATTGCCCCGAAAAAATGTGTTTATTTTGGTCCTCGGTGTCAAAACAAGTGTCACGCGCCCCCAAGCGCCGTGATTTATGACCGCGAATCCTTCATGATTCAGCCGCGGACTAAAAACAAACATATTTTTCGGGACAATGTGGCAAGGGGAATTGGCTCTAACATGACAACGGGCAAGATCGAGCAGCCAAATTTGGTATCCACTTAAAGCTTAGACATCTGACAAAATGGTGGTATTAAAATATAAGCGGAACTCTGCGGAAATCTAATTGTTTCCTCTGGATTTATAAAAAACATGGATAATTAGTCCATTTTTCAGTGAATTAACCTTTAACATATCATGAAGATTGTGTTTCTATACATTTTAACCAATTCATGCAACGAAATGAACTATCAGGAATATGTGAGAGCAATTTCATATCAATAACTTAAGAACTTCATGTTAAATTGAAAGATTTATTAAATAAGTCACTTTTGCACTAAAACTGTGAATATGTAGGATTTTGCTGTTTGAAGGAGTAAATTTATACCCTATTTGTGCTTACCGGAATTAAATATTTTACTGAGGTATTCCTCAATGTATTATAGTTCAACTGGTCAAGAGAATTGAAGAAAAAAAAATCACCAAAAATGAGTTTTGGCGCACTTTGGTTCTTCCCTGGCCCACTGTGCGTTGCCATGGTTACGCGGACGAGCGTTGAATCGGCTGTGCGTAAACGTAAACAGTACAAATGTGTACTGATTATGCCTAAAAATAATTGATGGACATGGGGAGGAAAAGCGCCTGCACATGCAGTGTAGCAAATTCTGGCAAAAAGAAATACCATACATGGAAAGCTTAGGTTTGGGCGGACATTTTGAGATTAACATCACTGCGGGAATCGGCCGGAATCCTAATAAACATGCTACTTTTATATAAAAATTGCAATTTTTTCCTTTTTTTGTGAAATTTAATGCTCATTTTTCCCAAAATGAAGCTTCCATAAATTTGGTCATTGTATTTTCTAATTGGGTTACCAATAGGCAAGAAGTGCACGCAGTATCAAGTTGATTGCTTTTCCCTTCATAAATTCTCAACACCTATTGTAAATTTGCCTCTTTTATCATTTTTGGAGCAACATATAGATTTTCCAATGTTCGCAGGGGTATATGACACTTTTAAAATTCGCTAAATATTAAAATATGGGTGGAAAAATATTCTTTAGAATGTTTTCTTCCCCAAGCGAATGAAAAAGAAAAAAAAATCACATTCGCCAATTTTGAATTTTGGCACACTTTGAGGCGATTCTGGGCCACTGTGCGACGGTCACCGATTAGGCATTGTTTGCTATATAGAGGGCGCAAGTAGGTATAAGTAGTGCAGTGGGGCTTTAAGAACTCTTTTGCTAGGTAACACTTCTACTGATTCATCCTTTCCTGCAGAGACTGAAAACTTCATCCTTTCATCTGAAAGAGGTGAAGGGGGACCTTTTTGCTGCTTCCCAGAGTGAGAGCTTGGCCCATTGCATCAGTGCAGACGTGAGGATGGGCAAAGGCATAGCGAAAATCTTCAAGGAGAAGTTTGGAGGAGTGAAAGATCTTCAAGCGCAAGGTAACATCTTGTTTTCATCATAATAGAGGCTGGTATGACGTATCTAGAAGAACACTTTTAAACTAATCTTTGTTCTTGCAGTGGTAGGGCATTACAAGAGAAATTTTCTTGCTTTTTTAAAACAAATTGTTTATCATGCTGAAGATTAGTGTTTTTTCTTTGCAAAAAGGTTTTATGTAGTATTACATGGTTATTATGTGCTAAGTGTAAACAAAATTAATTAATGAATATCACATCATCATTGTCAATCACAAACTTGGACCGTATTATTACTGATATGTACACTGCGTTTTTGTTTCGGTGAGGTAGGCTTCTATGAATCTACTGCACTTCTTACGCTTCACATTCTCATATTGGCTGAAGTGCAGTGTCCCACATGTCTCCACTAGACCGTAATACTGTATAAGCTGATATTTTTGCGTTATGACAGACTAAGAGACATTTGCGCGAGTTGTTGCTTTTGCGTAAAGCACACAGCAGAATTAATGACTCATTCACGTATGTACACACACACAAGTTTAGGCAGCCCATCGCACCACATACAGCCGAGTACCCTAACAGTACATACAAGTATTACGTGCCTGCATCATGCATTCTGTGCAATATACGTGCGAGGAGAGAAAGAACGCACCGGGGCAAGAGGCACAGCATTGCATTATGAACATAAGGCAGTTTAGTACTAGTATAGTAGCGATCAAGAGGACGCTAGCATATAATTTTACATATTTTCGCGCTTCCGTATGATGAGGTGCTAATATTTGTGCGTGTTGATAAAGTCACGAAAATAACAGTTTTCACAGTATAGCTCTTGTATTTAAGTGCCACACATCTATGGGCATGTTCACACCGCAAGGGGGTACCGTGGGCGGACCGTGGATCGCGCTATCGTAGCGCGACCCACGGTCCGCCCATTGGCATTCGCCGGATCCACACCGCAGTGAGATAGCACGGTCTATCGTAGCACCCCCTTTTTTGAGAGGTCCTGTTGCCATGCACGTGACTTCATGAGGTCAGAGCGGTCAAAGATTTTGCGCGCTATTATGAACCCGGAGTGTTGAGTTGTACCGATTCAGATTCAGATCGCACCAAAATAGAATGAGTATAAAATTCCCCGCGTGTAGAACGATGACTTCCGGTGTTCTATCGTAGCTTGGGTTCACACCGGCAGAGAAAGCGCGGTCTAGTGGCGCTAGACCGCGCTATCTCTCGTGGACCACCCCCAAGAGGTGCTCCAGTGGCACGCCGTTTTGGCTCGCCGTGGCTCGCTGTTGGGCGGACCGAAACGACGTTGTACATGTACCTTCCACACCGCAGAGATAGCGCGCGCTAGACCGCGCTTTCTTATCCGGTGTGAACAGCCTCTTTGTCTTGATTTGTTTCCAGGAGTAAAGCCAGGAGGAGTAGCAGTGCTGAAGAGAGGACCCAGATTTATTTATTACATGGTGAGTAGATCGAAATATAAAGTGAACCGAGGTGTACAGATATGCAATGTACAGTGGGAAAGATTAATGGATGGGGGCTGTGAGCGATCTCCTTTGAAATAAGTAATGCCATGTGGGCCGTAATGTCCCCAACCAAAATAAATGAACAGGTCCACAGGAATTGAACATTAATGTTCCATACTCTCATTCCCAGTACAGACATTTTTGTCTGCTGTGTCTCTAGAACAAATGAGAATATTACAGTTTAAGTAACTGCATACCAAGTAAAATCTGTTGGGACTCTGTTAATCTTTTGCAAAATTTGACCTAGGAAGTGTCATTTTTGCAATTTGGTCAAAGAAATTCATTAGACTGTGGGAAGATTTAACTTGTGAGACTTTGAATTAGGCAGACTTAACTTTTCTTTATTACCGGTACATGGTGTTGTATGATTGAAACACTTGTTCGGAGCCAGGGCCCTGTTTCATGAAATGCGTTATCAATAAAATTCCAATAACTGTTAAAAGCTACTGAAATCTTTGCATCTCTTTAATTGAGGGAAAATTAGTCATAGAAATTTAGCATTTTGTGATTGATAACATTAAGTTTTATGACACAGGGCCCTGAAGGGCGTTAGATTCATGAACTGTAACATGGAGTTCATGCCTGTACATGATGAATGATTTGGAAAGAGGTTTGTTTTCAGAGGGTTTGAATCCCGACACGGCACTAATCACCTTTGGCAAGATATTAACCTGCACTTGCTACTCTCCACCCAGGTGTTAAATGGGTACCCGGTAGGATGTGACCGTCATTGTTGTTCAAACTGTTTTTGAGCGTCTTGTAACGCCTGGCTGGAATGCTCCCCAGGGAGTAGAGATTGTGCACTCAGTGTGTACGGGCAAGCACTAAATCCAATGACCGGGGTAATAGTATATTTGTAAAGCGCTTTATAGCTAGTCATTTGTATTAAGCGCTATAAAAGCTAAATATTATTTATTATTATTCATTCATTTCGTTTTTTCATGCAAACATCTGTTCTGTAATATGCCTTTCTAGGTCACAAAGGAGAAGTACTGGAACAAGCCAACCTACAAATGCCTCCAGGACTCTCTTCAGTCGATGGCCAATCACTGCAAGAGGAATGGGGTCAAGGCACTTTCCATGCCTCGTATCGGTTGTGGGTTAGATGGCCTGAGGTGGGAGCAGGTCAAGCGACATATCTTGGAGACCTTTCAGGACCTGGACATCACAGTGACCATTAACACAATTTGATCAGCAGCAGGTGCTTCGAGACGACACGTGTCTGTGGTTTGAAGCTCTGGATCGGTAAGAGTTACTCTTCAACAAAATCCTGTAGACTATTAGAATTAAAATAAGATGAATAGAGACTGAAAGTAGAAAATATGGATAGAAAATAAAGTGATGAAAATTTAAGAAATGTTGCATAATTGACACTAACAACTCGCACCGTGTATCCCCAATTTACTCACATTCTGTTTGTTAGGGGAAGGAGGGGGGGGGGGGTGGTCTCATATGAGTGTTACATAGTTTCATTCAATTCTGTGGAAATGAATGGAACAAAACAATGTGTTTCCAATCCAATCCAAAAGATTTTTGATATAGCGCCTTTTCCTTGCAGTTACAAAGCGTTGCACACATGCTCCACAATGTTTGCCAATTATAACATCCAATGGTGTTCTCCTTGAGACGTTTACTGTTAGTCTAATAAGAGCTCAAGGCTTATATAGTTGTACGTTTTGTGCTGCGCAAGATTCAATCAGTTTAATTTTGGCCATTACAAGAAGTGGGTTATTGATGTAGACATTTATGCTCATGTACCCTTTACAGCTCATTTTATGTATTTTATTACCAAAGAAGAAAAAAAGCCAGTCCGTCCCTCAATAGTGTCTGACAGTGAAGTCTAGCAAGTAAATGTAGTTCTACAAAAATTTGATGTTGGCTGCAAAATTGACATTGTATCTTTAAAGTGGAAAATAAGGATAGAAAATAAAGTAATGAAAATTGAAGAAATGTTGCATAATCGACACTAACAACTCGCACCGTGTATCCCCCATTTACCCACATTCTGTTTGTTAGGGGAAGGAGGGGAGGGGGGGGGGGGTGGTCTCATATGAGTGTTACATAGTTTCATTCAATTCTGTGGAAATTTTTGGAACAAAACAATTTTTTGCCAATTATAACATCCAATGGTATTTTCCTTGAGACTTTTACTGTTAGTCATTATAAGAGCTCAAGGCTAATTCTTAACATCCCTACTTTCATTTTTTCCAGGTCACAAAGAAACAGTCCTGGAGCAGTCCGACCAACAAGTGCCTTTGAAACTCCACTCATTTGCTGATCACTGCTAAAGCGATGGGACCTGAAGTGGTACCAACTTTGTCATAACATTTCATGGACCATTCAGGAACTAAACAATCCAGTACAAACATTTGCATGATTTGATCATTAGCAGAGCTCTACCTTAAGTTTAGCTGTGGGTTGAATGTGAAGGTCTAGAAAGGTAAGGATTGTTGATGAACAGAGTTCTAAAGCTGACAGGATTTGATTACAGTGCATTCATCAGTTGTAGTCGATTCAGCTCTACAGAAGGATGAGGTTTTTCAAGTACCGTTTAACATGTACTGCTGTCATGTTAGAAAATAAGAGATAACACTTTGATGTGATGTAATGGCATACCTGATAATCTGTTGGGCTTTTATAAAAAGCCTAGATATATAACTTGCGAGCATTGTGAAGGAGAGCTGTTAAAAAAGATTGTTTAACATGTTTTTTGTTTAAATAAATGACTTTGGTGAATCAAGCAACCGCAGTAACAACACCATTTATAGAGGCGGAGAGAATTGAAAGAAAATGAAAGGGCAAACCAATTTTGAGGTAAACGTGCACGCAAATGTTGGGTAGAAAAATAAAAGAGATCAACTCATTGTTATTTCTGATATCTTATCCATAAAGCCTCGGTCACAAATGCCATTACGAAGGGCTACGAATGATTTTCAGACAGTGGAAATTTGGGAAGACAATGGAAAAACAGGGAAATTTGTACGAAATTATCGTTTGTACGAACCTTTGTGACCATAGCATCATATAAAGTATATAAACAGCAAACATGTTCACCTACCACCATCGGCAGAGTTGGAAGCAGCCTCCTCGTCATCAATGGTTGCTGATACATCATCAGCTATCCCGAGCACATCCAAGGCTTCGAGCGATTATCCCCTATGTTAGGGAGGTCCATAGTGAAATATCTACCATTCTGAAATTCAGGGGTCGCTTTGTAGTGACCTTACTTTAAACTGAGACGAATAGACCCTCCTGATTTTGTTTTTCTTCTTCATGGTAGATATTTCGTTTTACCCATTAATGTTTTTGGAAAATCATGAACATCATGTTTTTGTCATATTATTTGCAATTTCCCCATACATGTATGTGTCCGAGGCATGATTTTTGAATATCTAGTGTTGATCTCTGTTTCCTGTGTTTAAATAATAATACTATGGTTATTTATATAGCGCCGGTATCCGCCAGGTTCTGGCGCTCATGGCGCTTAACACATATTACCCTGGTCGTAGCAGAGCTGCCAAAGTAACTAGCGCTCAAGCATATCAGGTACCCATTTACACCTGGGTGGAGAGTGGCAAATGTAGATTAATGATGTAAATGTATCCCCCCAAAAACATCAATAGTCTTCTTTTTCAGGAAAAAAAATATAAATGAAAATCATGATCAATATATATGACCACGCCCATTTTTCATTAACAATTTTAGCAATATTTGAATATATTTTTCTTGATAAATTTGAAATCCCTAATGGTAACAAGTTTTATTAAACCTACTCTTGGCACTATTATGGATGATTAGAAGAAAACAAATGAGCTTTCCTGGATATGTAATTTTAAAATTACAAATCATAGAAATTATTTTAAAAACAGGACCTTTTGCAATTAATTCAATAATATGACATCATTGGAGGTCTAAGGAGCTAATCTTGTTCCTCATGTTTGGTGAAGAAATGATGAGGTATTCAGTCTTGTCACCATTGTGTTTCATGCCCCTGGTATGTAATAATTTCCTCCCCACTTGGATCTAGGCAAATGTGACAAATACGCATATTTATTTATTTATTTTATTTTGGTTTAAAAAGACATATAAATATACATGATTCAAAGGTCCAAGGACCAAAACTGAGCATGTTTACATATTATACAATAGGGTTATAAATACAGTAAATATACAATAGTGAGCCAAACGAACAGGTAAGACAAGTACAATACGGTAATAAAGATGACAAAAGTAATACAATTCCATCAATACAATACCAAATTAAACTAAGAGAAAGTAGTGGTCAAAATCATCAAATTACTAAACTGATATATGGTAATGGTAGCAGAATATATTTAAAATGTCATCTGGAAATAGACATTTTCTCTTTCTAGTTGTTGCTGTTCGTCCAAATGAAAATCACAGGACTGATGAGGAGCCTCCTCAAAATATGGGGATTTTGTTTGGTGAATAATTTCTTTCAACCTACTAGCAAGATCTTAAGTAAGCGGTTTCCCCGCTGAAGTCACAACAAATAACGAGGATTGACTAACCCGTGATTGACAGACTTTAAATATCTGATTTGGCAAAGAAGTGCTTCTTTGACAGCGGAATCTCTAGCTTCTTGTTTTCTGGTGATCAACTCGTCCACATTTTCAGCTGCTCCACAAACATGCCCACATGTCTTCATAACACTGTCTTTGTTGCTGATAGTACGCTGCAATAGCTGGTAAAATATCTGAGACTGAGGCTGAGCTAGTACAAGCTCAAGCCACTTTTGCTCTTTGAGTGCCTGCACTTTTTTTGGCTTTCCTCCACATCTTCGCATCTTTTTTTCTTTTTATGGGTTTCACCTTTTTAGGGGATCCGATATGCTACATAGTAGCATATCATCTATCGTGTTTGTACAAAATCTTATTTATTATTTATTAATTTCTTTCTCCAACCGAATTTTGCCATCAATTATTTGAACAAATTGTATCAGTATCATCTTCAGATATTTCCATTGATAACCATTTGCGAGCTTGGTGAGAAGTCACAATAAAAGCAGGTGGACCTCTGCTCTTGTTTTTAAGCAACACATCATCAATCCGTTTGTATCCAGCTCAGGTAGAAATGCCACTAAGGTTCAAAATATCTGTGGAGAAGTACATCTGACCATCTATTTTTGTGTATGAAATATCTTGGCCACAAATTTTCACAAAGTTTAGGTCAATGACCTCATCCCGAGATAGCTTCACGATTGAAGGACTCGATCTGTTTTCTTTGTAACTGTCGGTGGATGGCAGGGTAGACTTTTCAGCGTTCTTTGGTGCGTCAACATTTGCGTCTATTTCTTGGAGAGGCTGATGGATGGTAGTATTTGTTGTGAATTTTTGTCTTTTCGGAGTTACAAATTTTTGTCGCTTGTTCGGTGTCATCCAACATTCGTGTTGTGGCCTAGACCTTCCCTGTTTGCCATCAGAATGAAAGGACAGAACTGGATCACTTTTGGCTGTGACTGGATCACTTTTGGCTGTGAGTGGATCACTTTTGGCTGTGACTGGATCCCTTTTGGCTGTGACTGGATCGCTTTTGGCTGTGCCTGGATCACTTTTGGCTGTGACTGGATCGCTTTTGGCTGTGCCTGGATCGCTTTTGGTTGTGCCTGGATCACTTTTGGCTGTGACTGGATCACTTTTGGCTGTGAATGCATCATTCTTGGAAAGATCAATACAGGGGCCTACTGTCACCGTCTGGGCAGCTGCCCTCTCGCTGTAGATCAAAAAGTGCACTCCATCATGGTCCGATGTCAATTTCTTAGAAGGCTTCCCTCCTGCACTTTTGTTTCTTGTGATTGCACAGGCAAATGAACGGTAGCATGTCACAGTAGGTCGCAAGTCGTCAATAACAGCAAATTGTCCATTTACTCGAACAACAGAATAAAAGTGCCCTTTTTGCATTTGTATGGCACCTGTCAACTGATACCTTTTCTGAAAAACTTCCAAATCCTCACTAACAACCAGAGGAGGAACTTGCATGTGCCTAGCATGCTGATCAAGAGGAAGTGATATCAACAGAAAATCTGGCATCTTGGAAGGGACTGTGCTCTGAGAAATCAAGGGGTTGGAACACTTTCCACATTTTGTCCTTTTTACCCTATTTCACACAGCTCTGTGAAAACAACTTTCCACTCCAGTTGCCATGTTACCAACATTTCTTTCATTGACTGAATTGTCATAGAAGACGACTGGGTCCAAAGTCTCTGCCAAAGGATAATGCTCATGACATGAGGAGCACAATGCATCGCCTTCATACGTTGCAACAAACTTGTTGCTATTATCGCCCAATCTATTGAACGCCTCAAGAATTTCAGCATTTGAAGTGCCCTTTGGCTCATACGTGGGAACATTCTTACACATCCAGTTCCACAAATCTTCACATATTTCACAAATTGGGCCATACTGTTCACGCAACTTGCACAGCTGCATTAACTTTTCAATGAGCGAATTCCCGCCAGTTTCTCTGTTATCTGGCTCATATGGATAGACTCCATAAAAGTAAACCTCAGCTAAAGCATCAATACCACATGATGCTCGAAACTCACCATGATTGTGCTTAGAACACCGAAGTGCATTTTTGAAGTGACTGACTTGCTGTCCTACTCTACAGTGCAACATTTTACTATATGAAATCATTAATTAATGGCGGAATTCATATTTAAAGGTAAACGGAAATCATACTTATGCAGCTTGGAAATAAATTTCATGAACCTAACTAAAATGATGATGACAGATTTAGCTAGTGTCCATAAGAATGAAGAAAATAAAAATCCATAACAAGCACTAGGATTTAATATTGTAGCGCAGTGTTGATATACATGAAGATAATATCAAAATGAAGTTCCATGAGGTGCACTCGTAGCTAAAAATGTAGCGCAGTGTCCGTTAACATGAAGATAAGATCAAAATGACGATCAATGATGTGCACTCGTAGCTAAAAATGTAGCGCAGTGTCCGTTAACATGAAGATAAGATCAAAATGACGATCAATGATGTGCACTCGTAGCTAAAAATGTAGCGCAGTGTCCGTTAACATGAAGATAAGATCAAAATGACGATCAATGATGTGCACTCGGAGCTAAAAATGTAGCGCAGTGTACAGATACATCTAGATAAGATCAAAATGAACATCCATGTTCAGACTTTTAATAGAAATAGGGAGCACCCGGAGCTATAATGTAGTCTTGTTTGATTGTACTAAATAAAACAATGTATTGTAAGCGCTATGGAACGTTGTGAATAGCACTATATAAGTAACCTGTATTACTATACAAAACGTAATTGCCATCATTCAATCCTCAAAGTCCTTACTAGTGTTGTAGTGAATATGTTGGTCGTTTCACAAAGCTGTTTAATTTGTTACCATTAAATAATAAATTCTGCAATTGGATTCTGAGTAATGGTAAATACCTGATTTTAATTTGGATTATGTTTACCTTAAAAGTGACAGGAACAATTCCACTGCACATGCATGTAGGTTATTCCCTTTGCTCATTTGATAGTTGAACAAATTGAACAAGCAATGCCCAATTTGGGGAAATAAAAAAATCCCTACAGTAGTGCCTTGCATTAGGCTATATATCAACTTATCTTGCCTTGATCACAAAAAGCTCTGTATAAATGTTATACTGTTTAGTGTTTACATAGAAAATTACAGATACTGATAGAACCATCAACGTCAAATTCAACCGAAATCACTAGGACAAGTGATCTGAATTATATATTCATGAGACCCGATTTCCTACTGAATTATGCATGTCTAGACCGCAGCGATTGTGTGTGTGTACGTGTGTGTTCGGGATTGCCCAACTAGGCTAGTCTGCAAGCACAGACCCTAATTTGACACTTTATCAAAAAATCATTGTGCCTTGAGAGAAGCCTAGCCCAGCTATCTACTGGTACCTACTGGTTGTACCAATATAGGTCAGGAGCAGCTATAGTACGTGGCATATGGTAGTCTTATAGTGCACACTCTTTTACGACTGACCAGGGTTTGTGCTTGCAGACTACAATTAGGCGGCCAGTCTCGCTCTCACGGAGGGAATTCGCACATAGCGGTAGTTATTACGTCATAGTAGCTCTCTCTGATTGAATGACTTTCACCGAACTCTGCTGGGTCGGAATATTCGCCAAACAAAGTAAAACATAAGAAATTCAGATCACTTGTCAAGAGGCCTCGGTTTCTCTGACTCGCTTCGCTCGTCAGAATTCAGAGACTCCAACAGCGCGAGGGCATCGACAAGAGGCTACTAATAACCATGCTTGATACAGTGTATAGCATGACTGAAACTAAGCTACATGTATACAGCAAGATACATAAATGTTACAATTTTGTTTAAAAAATGAATTGGCATTGTCATGGTAATGTATACCTTTTTGTGGAAAAATAATTAATTGCTAAGTCTTTTTACATCATGCTTTCATCCCAAAACAGACTTAATTTTTGAAAGCTTGTCAAGGAGAAAACTTGTAGTGGACCAGTCATGAGTAAAGGTTGATACCTGAAATTTAAAGCGTACATGCATGTACGTACTGCATTTTGTTCCACTAATGTTTAAACATGTTTGATGTATGATGGAAAAATAGGAATTCCTGATATAACAAGGTAGCAATTACTGCAAAGTTAAACCAATTTAAACAAGCTGCATATTAGTACAATTTCATTTTTTTTCTCTATATTTATGATTGCAAGGAATAATTATACGACATATTTTTGAACTTTCTAAACTTCATAATGCCAATAAGAGCAATGCATAGAGATAGTTCATCTATATTAAAGATATATTCCTTGCAATCACTTATTGCATACATTTGGTGATCTGCTTTACAAATTGAACATATGATCTCGAAGAACAGATCTGTAATCATGAGAAGGTATTTCGGCTGGAAATTCTACAGTTTTAACCTGCAGAGTGAGATGCATCTGTGAAGACACCCTGATTCGCTGTTACAAACTTCACAAATGTTGCATGTCTGCAAACATCCCACTCGCTGCCTAGCAAACTATCCAACTTGTCAATAGTATTTTTTCTGTAGCTGTAGGTTGTTGTTCTCTCAAGCATGTCTAAATCGAACAAGGCAAAGTCAAACTCTATGTTTGCTAGACCCAGGTCGACAACCTTCTGATTCGACCGAGAATCTAAAGTGAGTTTAATATTCCTCTGAATGTCATAACGCATTTGATTGATTCTGTATTTTTTCCTGTAATCTTTGTCCTTGCAGTTTTCAACTGTCTCTTTCAGCTTCTCCTGGAGGATACGTTTTCCCTCTCTCTGCATGCTCCCCGCAGTCTTTACGCCCTGTTTCAGTCTTGCTGCCTTCACCTCGATTGTGATCTCATCGTCCACCTTGCCGTTGACTAATGGTGATGTGGTGCATCGCTCCTCGTCAATGTCGATATCAGCCACTAACACGTCGATCCCCAGATCAGCAATCTAATAACAAAACAGAAAGAAAAAAATGGTTTTAATTTGTGAACAATAACAAACCATGATACGTCTAAATGTTGTCTATGAATAGCACGGAACCACATCTGTACAAATCTCTTTTGTATTTCTTTCTGTATGAATTTTGTGTTCAAGATATCTCAAAAACGGAATCACCAATCACCTTCAAATTTATTTCATCAAAAACACAGTCCCGGATACCAAAATATCGATCCTTTTCCGGATCCATGGCCAGCACCTTCTTTATTTCTTCCTGCTCTCGACTGCCCGGGTCGTTCACAAACACGTCGTACACGGCCGTACCTCCACCCTTCACCACCACGCTCCCCTCCAAAAACTCTCTCATCTTAGCCTGTGTCGTCCGACGTTGAAAGCCCTCAACCGAATACATGTAGATGGTCGCTTTCCTGCCACGAATACTCCCAGTCGAGGTAGAGGCCATCTTGATCTTGGTTGCTCTGCACTGTAGCTACTATTATTTATAAAGTTCTCTTACCTGTACATGTACCGGTTACCATAATTATGCGCATGCCAAGTACGTTCAGTCCGGAAACAACCGCACGCTGCAATTGTTTTTCACTTTTTTAGTATCGCCGCAGATAATTGGTCGCTATTCTTACTCTCCCAAAGTTCTATCCAATCACTGCCCCTGTACCTTGTAATAAAAATGAATATAGTCCTTCAATATCTATATAATGTACATGTAAAAAACATTGAAATGTATTTAAAAATACTTTAAAATGACCTAAAATACCATATTATCAATTGTAAAATATAAGGGTAATTTTAAAATAGATTTTTAAAAAAATGAAAGTTTTCTTGGGGAAAAAATGTTAATTATAGTGGGTACGAGGTTCGTTGTCATTATTATCACAAGGCTCATGAAATCTGGTAGGGCAGAATTTTTTCTATAAGGCTACCACTTTCAGGTAAATTTACAACTTTTTCAAGATTTTCCGTCATGGTGCTCTTCAATCCCCCCACTTAAATAAGAAAATGATACAACTAGAACAGCATTATTGCAATATTGTGATTATAGGAATATGTTTCATCCATAAATTCAGACGAATGATGACACTTCGATGAAAACAAATTGATAAACTTTTTTTCAAAACATGAATCTGCATGGCAATGATCTTTGAGCCGTATCTGGGTTGTTATTGCGCCTTTTTCTCCCAAAATTTAGTATTTTGTAGCTGAGACTACGGGCTATCGCAACATAGCCTCCAATCTTGAATCGGATGTCGGCAACATGGTAAAATTTTCAATTCAAAATATCAGAAGCATATCACCTTAATTTGTCTGCATGACAAATTACCTCTAGTCTTTGTATTGTTTTTGTATGGTCTTAAAATAAGTTGTCGCCTTTTTGATGAGATCATCTCTAATACTCTGCGAACATCCATCTAAATAGGACTTAGTCTACAGTTGTGTCCACAACACAATGCCTTGCATTGCCAATGCAGAAATATTGGGATTTTTTCTTTTCATTGGAGGTCTATGGAGCTAATCTTGTTCCTCATGTTTGGGGAAGAAATGATAAGGTATTCAGTCTTGTCGTCATTGTGTTTCATGCCCCTGGTATGTAATAAGTTCCTCCCCACTTGGATCCAAGCAAATGTTACACAAATGGCATATTATTTTGAAGACAGGAGCAACGGCCTTGTGTACACTGTGTCTTCTTGCAAGAACAGTGAGAAAGCTCTAATGCACTGGCAGGTGCTGGCGGCAGTGACATCCAATCAATGACGTACGCATCATCCTAAACCTTCCATCCATGGCTCTCTGGAGATGATGTCTCTGGTTTAGCTTCAAGACAAAGCTTGTGGAGGGAGAGCAGCTTGGTAGTTTACCTTCTGTGTGTGCTTGTGGACACTGTCCTTGTTTGTGGGTAGGCTCTTCTCTCCACAAGTCCAGCTCTTAAACAATTTACATCTTGCATCATTTACATCTTTGCACCCCTTCTTTCCATAAAGCTCACAGGTGTATGCCGCCTCGATGCCTTCATACAGGGTTAGAGGCACTGAAAACGATGTTCCCAGATTCTGAAATGTGGTACAGTGCTCTTTACTAGGTATCTCTCCAGGGAAAAAAATACATGGGGGCTCGGGTGAATTAGCCACCAAAATGCCCAAAAGAGCCCCTGAAAGTCTTAAAACAGCCCCAACATTTTTTCCCTGGAGCTCTCACCTTCCCAATGCCATACATGGCACTCACTGTGTCACATGGTGTGAAACAGTGAAATCCGATAAGGGCTCTGCACACATCTTGGCCGAAATGGTTGAAGACATTACCAGACTTGCCAACCGTTCCGTTTCAAACGGAACTGTTGTGTTTTGAAGTTTTTAGAGCCATGAAAAACGGAGTAGTATAAATACCAGTTGGCTTTCCATAGTTTCGATCCGATGAGTGCTGGAAGGATTGTATTGCGCAAGATGCGTGCAGCATGCTTGTTGCGCGCCACGCTGAACTCTATTTGCCGCATGTAATAATGAGCCAACGTGTGCATAGAGTGTCCATAGAGTGCCATGCACAATCCTTCAGTCATAGGCACCGTACAGAGTGCACGCGTCGCGCTAGCACTATCGCACATGATCACTGCATGACTCCGGCCGTATATGCGAGATACGTATTACACGTGCAGTAGCAGCGTATGGTACATGATATGTGATGTGCGTTCCGTTTACTGAATTTCAAATGTTGGCAAGTATGCATTACCGATGGCGATGGTTCGGGTCCTGTTGCCTTGGCCTGTCCGGAAATACATATTTGCGTGGATATCTTTTGAGAAAGCCAGACAGGATGAAGAAATCAGTGTCGGGACTGTTGATAATTATATCAACACTACTTCTGGCAGCATGTAGACTGTGAAGGAGGAAGAAAGAACATTAAAAGTCTTACGTGGTGCTGGTCCTTTACAGCATAATATAGAATTTTACCCTTATCTATTTAAACACTTTAACACCTTACACCTAACAACTAACACCTATTGGTAAGATATACAGCTAGAAATAGTTTTGACAGCTGTTTCTGCAATCAGTAATGTTGCCCAGTAGAGTCCTCTTGCTGCATAAACTGGGCTTCCTACACTCTACATCAGTTGGTAACCCTTCCACTGCAAAGTCCATATCCTTATAGCACACCGTCTGGCGGCTTGTTCCTAGCACACTTTGTCCTATTATGGAAAAAATAATAAATCCATTCACATATTGGACAATGTTTAGTCTTTAATCTGTATCTCATTATAGTTTTATGTATGACCAAAAGCCCATGTTTTCAAGGGGTTGAGACTTTTGTGACATTTCATATCGATCGTAGGTGAATCATAGACAGACCGATATATGCTATACAGTAAAAGGTTGAAATGGGTGCATAAACCATGTAAACTTAGAGTAGAGTTCGAAATGTAATATCAACAGATACTTAGTATAAAACCACAATAGCCTCCACAAAATGTAACTGTTATTATCCATGCAATCCAATAAACATATATCTGTGAGCCAAAATTAAAAAATCTAATCAAAATATAAAAATCCAGGTAAAAACAAGAATCATAGTAGGAGAGAAGTAATAAACGGTGCTTGCTGCTCGACAGTAAACCTCTCCATCGCTAGAATATTTGCACAAGATGCATTCCAAACAAGGTACTGCTCTTTGTACTTTATGTCCCTTTCCATCTTCCTCTGTAGATGCTTGAGTCTGACTTCGGCAAGACGTCTGTTGTTCGACATTTCTGGCCTTTTCTTGAAAGGCAGTGGCATTATCAGGTGACCGTCTTCATTCTGTGCGATGGTAGCTTCCAAGTGCTGGACGAACTCTATGTCTTCTTGTGAGTAGGCTATGTCCTTACTGGACCTCTCAGAGAAATCTGCCTCTAGGGCCTTAAGCACATCCTTTGGTGCAATCCCTGGCAACTCCTGTGTAGCCACTCTGCCACATCAACTGGAATCGATGTTACCTTCTTGTGTGTTTGCTGCACCGATGACACTCCATCCCAAGTCTGTTCGGATAGCGTAAGGCTCAGCATCGGTGCCTGTGACAACCTGTCTAGGAACTAAGGCTTTAGGACAGTTATATCCTAGCAACAATCCAACTTCACATCCTTGGAGAGCAGACATATCCTGAGCGATATCTTGAAGATGTGGCCACTTTTCGGCAGTTTCCCTAGTTGGAATATGCTTGTGGTCTGCTGGAATAAACTTAAGTATAGCATTTTGAGATCATCACCTTAGTGGGAGATGTCATGCCTCTTAGATTAAACACTGCATCGCACTGGATGGTGGATGAGGACGTCATGGTTGATAACTGCAGTCTCAAGGGCTGTCGCTTAACCCCTAAGCTCTGAGCTACCTCTTCTAGGACGAATGAGGCATCACTCTGGGTGTCTAACAGAGCATATGTTAATATCTCCTTTGTTGGGGATTGCTCTGAAGTAACCCATACTGGCACAATCATTGACGTACTTGTTGTTTTTCCGAAGTGCAGTTTGTGGGATGTTGTTGCGGCTTGCTCCGTTTTGTCTTGACTTGCCTCAGGACGCCACTCATGGAGGGAGGAGGGAAGTCGCTTGCTGCACACTTTGCATTTGTGTCTCTTCATACAATCCTTACTGAAGTGCCCTTGACGAAGACACCCAAAACAGAAGCCGTTCTCCTTTACAAAACCTTTATGGTCACCTAAGGATTTGGCCTTGAATTGAGGACATCCATCCAGGCAGGTTTCTTGCTTTCAGTTGGGTGCTTGTGGTGCTACGTCCGCTCCTCTTTGCTTTTCACGGCAAGTGTAGAGCTTTTCCTTGTAGGAAGCTTGTCCTTCTTTTGGCTTGAGACTTTTGTGACATTTCATATCGATCGTAGGTGAACTATAGACATAGTGGTACAATTACAATACAGCTGAATAGTAGGTAGGTTGGGGGTTCATGCATCACTGCCACCGGTTGAATTAATGATTTACATGTACAATGTATACAATGAAATACTACACATAATCTTAACAGTTCATGTTGAGTTGAGTATGTTACAGTTAGGTATTAGCTAGATATAACAATTATGGGGATAAATGAATTAGTTGAATAAAAAAATATTGAAGTTGGGTATTAAAGTGGAGTGAAACTTACTATATTTTTCATCGTATAGGTTGGCAATCCTCTTTTCCGGTGTTACTTCTGCAATATAACTTAACAAAATATTGTTTATTATTAAACATAATACAAATTCATGAACATTTTAATTAACCTAATCATTGACTGAATCCTCATATCCAAATAGAAATTCAGGGATCACTCTGATCCCATAGGCAATAGGTTAGTTTTACTTATCGGGGAAGCATTCACAACAAAAATAATTATGATACATACATACATACATACATATTGATATTTATATAGTGCCTTTTAATTAGGTATCACAGCTAAATTTTGAAAGTATCTACATTTCATTTCCCCTGCCAATTTCCTTTTAGAGCACATGGAAAGAGGAGTTTTGATACCTCATTTGTCAAATTTGAATTAGTACTTTTGAAACTACGGCCAATTAAATAATAGATGAAACGGTCAAATTTTGCGTAATTAGGCTACGACTGACAATTAGTCATTTTCAAGGTGACATCATTCTGTAATTAATTGATAAATCACCTTTCTTTTCAAGAAATCTGTTCTCTGTATTGATTTCTACATGCCTATTTTTTGTTCAGGTTCTTTAAACAAATGGGTTAATTTCTCAAATAATCATATAAAGCCCATTTTGATGCGTGTGACAAATCGTCGCCGTTTTCACGAACCGGCACAGCCCTACGCGCAACGAAATAAGTACATTCTGAGAAAAACGCGTTTTAAGTTTAACCCGTTTTAAAACCGCCTGAAACATGTCTTATAAAACTGTGTATCACAAAATACATATCAACTAAAAGAAAATATTCTGTATTTTCTAAACATATCATTTGTATAGTTTAATGACAATTACTATTAATGTTACAAAGCTCTGAACTCTCGTGCCGGTTCGTGAAAATAAAAAATTGCTGTTTACGTAGCAAACATATTTTCAGGAACCGGCACGGTCGCCTGTGTCGTCTGTCAAGCGCTGAATTTGTTTTCACGAACCGGCACAAGACAGTGTGCGCATGCGCGCTCTACGTAACAATGCGTTATTAATGTTGTCTTTTCATGCAGGAGTACCATTATGTGCATGTAGCACACTTTGATCTTGTGCTATCTTCTTCGAGCTAATCATATGATTTTATGTTTTAGCTTGTTCTTAAGACATCCCAAATGGTGATCCTCAGGACAATACCAATATCCTTAAAATTCTGTACCACATGGGTATTAGGATTTCAAAACAATTTAGATGAGATTTTTACACACGTTCATGACATTTCGTTCGTGCAAAGACAAAAAATTAATTCATGAAAAAATAAGAATTTTGAAAAGAAATGAATTATCAATATTTCAAACATTACCGTATCCGTTATACCCGAATATTCATGATTTCATTTTGTAGAATGACATATTAAGAAGGTAGAATCTTTATCTCATTTAATCTTTAAAATATTTGCATCATAAGCAACCAGTAGGCCTATTATTTTGGCTTTGATATAGGCCTATAATCACTCTACCAATTTTTTCTTTGTATGTACACTGTTGATTCTCTTTTATTCCCTCTTTTCCTCATCCTTCTACAAGTTTGATATGTCACTTAATTTCTCTTTTGATCTTTATCTCGTGATCTCTCCCCCCCCCCCCCCCCCCGCTCTCTTTTCACGTTTTTGCTTTTGTTCTCTTTTTTTTTTTTGGGGGGGGGGGTTGTCCCTGCTGTATCTCTCTCCCTCTCTCTTTATTTCACTGTCCCTAAATCAATACATTAAAACATCTCATAAATATTAAAATACAGATACAATTCTATAACAGTTACTTATGAACAATCATGAACGAAAACAATTGTGCCAATTAACATCATTGGAAGAACAGAGTACACAGAAAACGGCTTATTGGATTTTAAAAAATTTAATCTTGGTTCTTAAGAGAACACTCTTGGGTAAACTGATTCAATGTGAGACATTACTGATTGTAACAAGAGGAAATCATATTTTCCCATCATTTGGTTGTCATTTCAGTTATACTAAATCACAGAATCTATACAATTTATTTAAATACACATTTTTTAGTTCCTGTATTCACAAATTCATTTTCTTTGAATCATTAATGAGTTAACACATTCAATTTTTAGTTCCTTTTTGATTTTTGATTTTTTAATTTTATTTTGGGGTTAGAACAATGCAACTTTTAAGTAATGCCAGTGTATTTATGATAACATTTTGTACTCAATAAAAGTCACTGAGCTTTTAATTAATGATGTATTGATTGTTCAAATACAGTTCACAAGTCACATAATGATGTCTAAATGATTCCTGTAATACCAATTTATATAAAGGGGCTACAATTATGTGTACTTGTATGAATAGAAGTGTAACAACAACGTTAACTGTTCATTGAAGAACAAAGTAATTAAGTACTTAAAAGATTTTTTTTTTTTTTTCAAAAACACAACTGAGATGGCGTAAATATTCATATTTCAAATGATAGCGCCGTTAAAACCAAAAGCAACAACAATATTCAATTTAACCATTTACATTTCCCTACCTACATTTACTGCTAGTCTATTTTCATTGCATTTTAGCCAATATTAAACAATAATTATAGTTCATTCAATCCTAATTATTCATTAAATATATTTCATCTCATAGGAAACACAAATTGTACAAATAAAAAATATCTACATTATCTACAGAGTCAATTGAATTTTATTTTCAATACTAGTATTGCAAGGCTTCGTCCCGAACCTTGCGTGGTGCCTGCCTTCCTCCTCGTCTGTCTGTGTCCAGAATTCCACATGGCATGCATTTTTCAAGCACGGTACGCACTTGTCGATGTGAGACTGCAATAGTGTTGGTGAACATAGTCTTACATACTTGGCGTTTCTGATGAGGGTGCGTGGTTGAAGGCAGAAAATAGAAGACCATTTTTCTCATGTCCTCTCGGATCTCTAGGTGCCTTGCGATCCACTCTCTTTGTTTTTGGAGATCATTGAGGTCATAGAAATGCTGTCTTATGTCCTTTCGTTCTTCATCACTGATCTCTTGACATTGATAACTTCGCAACCTACAAGCCTTGCAGTTTCGTACAAATGGTGCATTTCTTCTTCCCTCAATTTTCCTGTTGGTTTTCTCAGTGACATAGGAATTTCCACTGTTCCTCTGTTTCTTGACATGAAAATTACGGCTCTTTGGAGACTTAACTGGTTGCTCAAATAGTGGTGTACCCTCACCATCTACGAGGAAGTCTTCTGGCTGTAAATTGACATTTTCATCAGAGTAGGATGGAGTTGATATAGATGTACTGACATCAACTGATGGATATGAATCATCAGGGCCAAGACTGGTACTTGAGAGAATACTAAAAATAGCGTTGCTAAGATCAGAGAGGGCATCTACATCCGTAGATGAAATACTGTTACCATGGGTGACATTTGATTCCCTGGAATCACCGATGATACTAGGAGTGTGTACACTGATGCACGTGGAGCACTTGGACCGTTGCTAAGATCAGAGAGGGCATCTACATCCGTAGATGCAATACTGTTACCAAGGGTGACATTTGACTTGCTGGAATTGCAGATGGTACTAGGAGTGTGTACACTTGATGCACGTGGAGCACTTGGACCGTTGCTAAGATCAGAGAGGGCATCTACATCCGTAGATGACATACGGTTACCAAGGGTGACATTTGACTTGCTGGAATCACAGATGATACTAGGAGTGTGTACACTTGATGCACGTGGAGCACTTGGACCGTTGCTAAGATCAGAGAGGGCATCTACATCCGTAGATGACATACGGTTACCAAGGGTGACAATTGACTTGCTGGAATCGCAGATGGTACTAGGAGTGTGTACACTTGATGCACGTGGAGCACTTGGACCGTTGCTAAGATCAGAGAGGGCATCTACATCCGTAGATGACATATGGTTACCAAGGGTGACAATTGACTTGCTGGAATCGCCGATGGTACTAGGGGTGTTAGGAGTGTGTACACTTGATGCACATGAAGTTGGACCGTTGCTAAGATCAGAGAGGGCATCTACATCTGTAGATGAAATACTGTTACCAAGGGTGACATTTGACTTGCTGGAATCACTGACGATACTAGAAGTGCGAACACTTGATGCACGTGGAGTACTTGGACCGTTGCTTAGATCAGAGAGGGCATCTACATCCGTAGATGCAATACTGTTACCAAGGGTGACATTTGACTTGCTGGAATTGCAGATGGTACTAGGGATGTCTACAAAACCAGGATTTTTCGGTTCCAACTTCCATGGGGATCATTGCACAGCATGTAAACAAACAAAAAACAGATTTTTTTTAAAAAACATTACCGGTATACGGTTTCCATGACTTGCCTAATTATTTTTTAATAACTTTTTTCTTATAATGTAACTAGAATTACTGCACTTTCCAGCTTTTTTTTAACGATTGGATTTGTATGTCGCCTGGAGGACAGTCACAAATATCTGTGGTAAGAGCTGTGGCAATGGCTGAATACTGTAGTATCGATAGCAAGATTACTAATGATTGAAAGAGGTTTCAAAACAACAGTTATTAAGTTAGAATATAATGGAAATATATTTTATGAAAAAATTAAATTTCAAAGATAAGAGACATACTTTTAGGTCTCTTGGTGAAAGTTGCCAATGGCACATCCATATCCGAATCAGAGTATCGTCACTTTCGCACCCTCTCTAATCGGCTCTTGATAGATGAGTTCCGTCGTAGACACCACATTCTTCTCCACTCCATTGTCCCACTCAACCAGTACATCGACTGCTCCTTCATGACTGAAGAAAAAAAAAAAGGGAAATGAAAACAAAACATATTCTATTTTCATTATTCATAAAAGGGGTCTTAGAAAATGAATTTTAAAAAGTTTGAAGTCAGGACTTGCATGACTTCTGGTGTACTCTCTCTCTCTCTCTCTCCTTGCCCCTTTGCTCACATTGAGGACAGATAATCTTTTTTTCTATGCGTAATAAATTTTGAGTTAAAAAAAAAAAATCTCATAGCTTTCAAGGACTAAACACAAAACAAGAATTCTCAGTGTATAATGGAGCATCATTACTTTCTTGCCTTTTGGGCATATATTATGTACCGTTATTAAAAGAAATTGAGACAGCGTAAAAACACATTGCTTGATAATTACAGAAGCAAAGGACATTAGTATATACTTGTATGAGATGTGCATTATTTGTTTCACAAAAGATAATGTGGTATTAAAATGAACATTAATTCAGATTCAGTAACGGTTCATCAAATTTCTAAACCTAGACAGTGCAGTTAGTGCATTTGCCTAGATTATTTTTCAACATCATACAAGCTAGGTAGTTCATGAATGATGAGTAAATACATGTAGGTAAAATGACTTAGAAAACACATCTTACCTCTTCTTTGACGGTGCTCTCTTCCTTTTAGTCATCACAACTTAAGGCTATCTAGGGACAAAGATAATGAAAGTCAGAATTATTCTACATACATGTATCTAAAAGAATCTTACCATGCTATGGTCATTTTCGTTCCCTCTACTGGGGTGAAATATACAGCACATCGCACAATCACATGCCCACTATATCATACATGTAGGTGTGCAAAATAGACACGCAGAGTCCCCTTTGGGCTCAATGTAGATCTAAGATCGACCTCGTACGTACGAGTGCTCTGTAAGGCAGTCTAATGTACTATGAGGTTAATCATAGGTTTACCTTAAGTTATGACCAAAGATACTAAAGGCACCGTAGGTAGTTGGTTTACCAATAATAATACTATTTTATTTTAAGCCTCATCTAACTGTTACTGTTAGATCTAACGTTATAGATCCACTCAGTCTGTAGTCAGATAGTCTACAGGTTATAAAATAACCTTGTAACGTTATATCTACTATCTTGCTGAGTGAAAAGTAAATGTCAACAGAAGATTTGCTATCGGGAAGCTACCACTGACATTTTGTACTCGCGATCATAACGCCGGAGCAAACACTGCACTGAAATACCACCATTTCAATTATATGAACAATGAAGCCTGGGTCTGCATTACCAGCATACCAGCATAGATCTAGACCCTAGTCAGTGCTAGTAAGTATGACCACTAGACTATATAGATCTACTATAGTCTATGGCACTGACAGTGACATTCTATAATTGGTAGGGCCTAGGTGAAATTTACATTTTTAATGGAAAATTTTGTTGCGGCGTAGATGTACCAATCATACATTAGATTGTAGATCTATTTGTAATTGTAAGTTAAGTGTTATAGTCTAGTCCCACAATCAAAATAAACCTTGCCTGCGGCTGCGTGCAGCTATTATAAACGAGTAACGCGTGTGGACTGGTTACATTTTTCTTCTTCTTCTTCTGGTTATGTCTGCCTCCTTCAAGATTAAAGATTCTTGCAAACTACTTAATGTGTGTAATGACCGCAATCTACGTTCATTTGAGTGCTATACTGTATACAAATAAATAATTTATTATGATTTTTTATTTACAAATATTTACATCACATGAACTGAAGGAGGAAGATCTAACTTACTTAGTCTTAGATGATACGTTAGACTTCTAGATCTAGGTCTTAGACCTAGATCTAGATCTAGTATGTGACATATTTTGCAATATCGTAAGATAATATGGTTATTTAATCTAGTTACGTTTGTACAACTAACGTTAGATTTAGTGATTAGATCAATGCACCATACATGGCGTAATCCGTGTTAGTACTCGCACAGGATCGAGCGAGTGGGACCACGGTGTTTCACCTTCAATTTCACACATTTCATATACAGTCATAATGCTCCTTTAGAACGATTAAAATTGGGTTTTCATTATTCACAACTTTGGTTAACTTCTTACCGGGTCTTATTCTTCCTGTAGAGTCTTCACATCTCCTAAGTGGGAGGATAAATTGAAGGGAAGCGGAGATTTCTGGTTTTCAGCAGCCGCTGCCGAATTTAGATCTTAAAGGACACACGAAGCTCGCAGACGATTTTTTATTTTCACGAACTGGCACAGACACTCATGTCGTTGGGAATGGCGCGCTATCATTTTCACGAACCGGCACGGACGACTATGCCAGTTCATGAAAATATGATTTGCCTTTTTGGCGTCTGTGTCGTTTTACTCGTTTATGTTACCATGGATATCTCAAAAACTAAAGCGTTTTGGATGCTGAAATTTGGTGAGATGAAAGATTGTTGATAACTTATGCTAAAAATGCAAAAAAAATAAAAACTACATTTTGAAGGGATTTCGGTGGCTTGTGACGGTTCGTGAAAACGGCGACGATATGAATATCAATCATTTAGATAGTAAACGTCAAAACGTTATTCTTCAACAACAACGCTTGGAGGTTTTTCTGGGTACCTAGTCTCAACCAACCTCCTCTTGAGGTAGTATCCAGTTAGTGTTGGCACGTAGAAACTTATGTGGATTGTTACTTTGTTCACTACACGAAGGACACCTTTAGGGGCCTTCTGAATCTGAAGCACTATGTCGTCTGTGTCTGAGCTATCTTCTCTCAGGAGTTCCAAGTATGGTTTCTTTTTCGGCGATTCATACTCGCTCTCGCTGTCAAGTCCAAACAAATCAATCATCTCAGCTTCTTTCTTCTTCTGTCTTTCTTCTTTCTTCTATCTCTCCAAGTCCTTCCTCTCTACTTCCTTTCTTTCCAGCTCCTTTCTCTCATCTCCTTCCTGTCCTGGTTCTTCTCTTTCTCCTTCTTCTTTTCCTGTTCCTTCTTTGGTAGTTCTTTCTTCTCCTTCTTTTCCTGTTCCTTCTCCTTTCTTTCCTGTTCCTTCTCCTGCTCCTTTCTTTCTTTCTCCTTCTTCTTTTCCTGTTCCTTCTTCTTCTCCAGCTGTTTCTCCTTCTCCTTTCTTTCCTGTTCCTTCCTCTCCTTCTCCTTTCTTTCCAGTTCTTTCATCTCCTTCCTCTTCTTTTCTTCTCTCCTCTTTTTCTCTTCTTCCTTCCTTTCAAGTTCTTTCTTCTGTTTCCTTCGATTCAAGAATTCTGAAGAGGCAGATTCATACCGTAGGTATTCCACAAAATCTAAGTCCTGAGGATGGTTCACATTATAGTGTTCAGTAATGTCTTTTCGCTCAACAAACTCCTCCTTGCATCGGTGGCAAGTCAAAGTGACTACTGGAAACAGTATTCTAATTCCTGTTGGATCTTAAGATTATTCACAACTGTATGGCATCCATGCTAAACAATCTCTCATTAGGTTAAATAAACAACCATGTGAAACATGAACAGAGGAGGCTAGAGTCTGGTTAACAAACAGAAAATAATATCTTTATCAAACCACAATTAGACATCGTCAAAATTGTGATCAAAATAAACAGTAGGGAAACAATGCTGTCATCCATGATGTGAGCTCTTCCCAGGACTTCTGATGGGTAGTCTTGAGGTGGTAAAGTTGAATAAAAATCTTCTTTGAGGAGGGAAGAGTCGGGAGAGACCTTCTCCGACCACGCCCTGAACAAAGAAATACACTCTTCAAGATGTCCAGATTGTCATCTATTGTGTTAGAGAAGGGGGGGGGGGGGTCGGGTGAAAAAAAAAAAAATTAGAGTACTTAACTTATAAATCTTCTTTCTTTTTTTTAAATAAAAAAACATCTCTTTTAACTGTAATTAAATTGTAATTCATAAATTAAATCCACAATCTTAAATTTGAAAACTTGGGGAAAACAATGCATCGGTACCCTACTGAGCTATCACCATGATCACCATGATCACTGAAAAGACACTGCCTGAATTTAATTTGAATTTAATAATTCTTTTCAAAGCTCACAAAAATCGTCATTACAATGATTTGCTTTAGATTAAAACACAAAATATTTTTTTTCTGACAAAATTTGATTTAATATTCGCTCTGAAAATTTACACAGATTACTCAAGTTTGTTCTTGAAAAGTCACTGAAATTAATAGATCACTCGCATTGCGTGCAAGAAAAAGTGCAAATGGAAAAAACAGAAATGCATATGCGTGCAAGCCGTGTATTATTGGTCTTGTGATCGCTTTAAAATTTACATTTAGGTCACTTTAGCATTATAATTCCGTACAAATATATAAGGTAGTAACTTACTAATTTGATCCCCGAATTCTCCAAATCCTGCCTCAGTTTCGCTATTTGAAGCCTCGGATTCATGCTCCGTTTCGGGTCTTAATGTCGCACGAGTGGACGCCATCTTGAATAGCGCGTGTCAGAGTCACTTTCGCTCAGTATGGACTAGGGGTATAGCTGTTTTCGTCGGCTGGGTGCTCTAGTGCCATCTCGCGGTCATTGTTAACATTTACATGATCATATTCTCCAGTAAATTCTCTTTCTTCTTGTATCAAAATTGAATTAAAAGTATGTTTTTCTGATGTAGAAAAATAGTTTCAAACTTTTCACTCTGATTTTTCACGATCTTTAAACAAAACAAAAAATTGCAGTCAAGGACACATTCTTCACCAGTACTCCATGATAGTTTTGCAGATGCAGTCGTTGAACCTATCATTTTTTAATGTCATGATAGTATTGTCCTCGATTGAGCCTATCACTTCCTCCAATTCCTTATTCCCCTTCTCTAGGAATGATACTCTCTCCTTCATGTCCGTCAGATCCTGCTCGTCTGCACCAGATGTGTGCCTTCACCGGAGATACCTGGCTTGGTCATAGACTTTTCTTTGAGATTGGTTGATTTGTTTGGAATGCGCTTGCATGGATTGCACTCTATCTTTAGATGAGCCGAGTTGGTTTATGCTCTGTTCAAGCTCTTCTCTCAACTCTTTGACGAGAGTAGATAATTCTGCATTATAATCCTTCAGCTTTGTTATGCTTTCATCTCTCCTTTTGATCCTTATGTTAACATTCCTGGCGTTTACTTTTTGACGTTTTCCTTGACATGCTACAATTTTTTTCTCCAATTCAAGCAGTTCTTTTTCTTTTTCTTGTAGGTGTTCAGTTCCTGACAAGTTGGATCAAACTATGCATTGATTCTCTTCATCTCGTTCCACAGAGATTTAAAGCTATCCTGTAGGGTACCTGAATCAGCAACATCTTTCTCTCTTGCTTTACGTATGTCGAGCTCCTCCTCTAGAAACTCCAGGGGATGCCTTTAGTCTTCTATCGTTCCTTCTATTCCTGCCATTTTCCGTTTGACTCCTTTGTTCTCTGTCTTGATTTCAGCGATTTAAGCTCTCATTTTCCTCTTCCTAGGTGTCTCCAATTGCTTGCTTCTCAAAACCAAGAATTCCCCGACTAGTAGACTGGACAACTTTTGTTCCTGTAAAATACCTTGAGCATTTTTGTTTTATATGTTTGTGCTCTGTTTACCTCTTGAACATAATTACCAAAGATTCACATGGACAGGTCTGAGAAGAAATATCACAACACATGTGGAGAGGGTGCACTGCCGTAATAGGGTCCGAAGAGCTAGAGAAGTGCTTTGACGAAAACTTTAGAAGACACTCAGTTCTGTTTAAACAAAATGCCTTCGTTTCTTTTGTTACATGCCTCCTAGATGTATCATGGTCATTCACATACATGATAGCATGTCCTTCTCCTTGGTTCCTAGATGCCCTTTCAATTTCTTGAGTAAACGCCACTAAATCAGAAGGGCATCCAATGTGTATCACCTGACGGACTGCTGGGTTATCTATTCCCATTCCAAGGGACACAGAAGCTAGGATCATTGGTCCATTATTTCCATCGTGGAGAGATGAAGTGATCCTCATCTTAGCCGATTCTGGTGCCTCAGAGTGATACTTTCCTAATGCAGTTCTTGCACATTACATATTCTGCTGACGAGCACTGCTCATTTAGTAATGACACAATATTGTCAAATGTTGTGTGGAGTTTTGTGAGAGATGAAAATTAAATTTTCAAGAATGTCTTTCAAATTATTTTTCTTTAACCCCTCATTGGGGTGGTTTTTGCATTCATGGATTCTTTGACTTCCTTGCTAAGCTCATCCCCTTCGATGTCTCTCATAGAACCTTCTCTCGCCATTCTTCAAGTAACTGCACAAACTTTCCGTTTACCACGCAACGATTAGTCATGGTGTTTTGTTACCTTGTTGAGAACTTCCTTTACAAGCTTTTGAGTTTCTTTGGCATCCAGAACTTCCAGAACAAGCAGTTCAGTCATAGCTTCTACAGAGCATTGCCAGTTTTAGTCAAAACTTCACCTAATCCTAATCCACATGTGCCAATCTCAGTAGATGCCAACATGGTAACATACGGTGTTTTTTTTAGTCGTGCCATCTATCAATAAGGCGACTGGAACTTTGCTGGTTAGTTACTATGGCCTCCTTCGCAATACGCTTGGAGAGCAATGATTGCTCAAATGCCAGTTAAATGATGCACATTGGTATCGGGAGTCTACCCTAGTCTAAACTCGTTACTCGTTCTAATACTAAAGGAATGATGTCCGAGACATGTTTAGAGCTGACACCTCTAGAAATAAGTTCGTAACATACGACTCGTAAATCACTGTTGTACATCCTGTCTTCAAAGGATACAATCTCCTTGTTGCCCATGATTTAATCTAGATCACTATGAAGGGTGTCACTTTCTTCTAGTTCTTGCAATTGTTGTTTCATTTCTTTGTTCACCATATCAAACTCATCAGTGTTAGTACATTTGTCTACATTATACATCACAGGTTCTGTTCTATATTTCATAATTGATATCATTGAAGCCAACTTCAAAGAGGTCATCTGGTGAAGCAATGGGGTGGTATTCATCATCTTTAGTCTTGCATACACTTTTTCTGTTCTTCGTCGAAACAAGTTTCACAGATGAAGTCTTTCTTGCTGCCCTCAGAACAGCATTTCTCATCGGAGCAAGGTCCCTCACATCCATCTTTGCCCTAAAGTGTGAAGCGGGTGTCGTACAAACAATCTCTCTGCCTCCTGTTGCTCAGACGAACAAAAGTCTGACAAGCTTTGTTTGCAGATTTCTTTCCACTTTGCAACCTTTGTTAGAAAACAGATTCTTCCTCAGATTCTTCCTCTGCCCCCTCTTCCCCAATTCCAGTTATCCTCAGGTTACGCCCTCCTGCTTTATTGTTCCAGGTGATCAGTCTCGTACTGTCTTGTACAGCACTGTTTCTATAGCGGAAGGCTGCCGCTAATAACATAAATAACTTGCTAATTGTATTAGGGTACTTTATCCCCTCTTTTATAAAGTCTGAAGAACTTGTCGGTTCATTTTCATATGATTGGATTGTCTCCTTCAATCTGCAATTTTCATCTTCCAGTTGCTGAATAGTTGTCTTCTTTTCACATAGCTCATTTTTCAAGTCACTGACCTTTGCATTCCTTTTGGTTTCTGGTTTATTTGAAGCATTAGACATTCGCTTTACAGCTCGCTTCTGGTTTCTTGTTGCATTTTTTGCTTTTTTTTTTCATTTTGTTTAGTTCTTCCCCTACAATTGTGCTAGCTAACTGAGACCGGAGCAATGCTATTGTTGCATCCCTTTTAGCGAGCATCGTTTTCTGGCGCATCACATATTGGTTTAGATATTTGACTTGATGTATCTTCTGGAAATTTATGTTCGATCTCAGTTTTGACACTTTTCGTTTATACTGTTGTTTCATTTCAACTTTAGATTTTGTTACAAAGTCCAATCTTTTTTTCATAAAGATTTTGTTTGGGGTTTGGGGAGCTTTTCTTCTTGAAGAACGAATAGTAGAAGATGAGTCCACAGATTGTGTGGGTAGAGATGAGACTGGAGTCACTAAAGATTGTCTGGTTGCAGTGCTTTCCTTCATCTGTTGAGGCTCTGGAGATCCAGCTGTCTCTTGTTCTGCTGCTTGCTCTGTAGGTGGAAATAAAAAAAGGAAAAAATGTTGTCACTTATATAAAAAAAAGTATGTAAAAAACAACAATTCAGTAACAATATTTAAAGATATCAAAATTGTATTTATACTGAATAAACTTGAAAGTCCTGTGAGTATTTATGCTTACCATTTGAAGACTGTCCAGGGGCATTGGGATCATCTTGTTCCTTTATTTCAAATGTCTCTTCAGAACAGGTTTCATATCTCTTCATGACAGTCTCCGCATTGCTTGTTCTTGAAAACTTTGATTCCCGATTCAGAAGGGATTGCAGCTGGACTCTAACACATTTGCATGAATATTTCTCCCTGATTGCTGTAATTGTTTGGGTTGGAGACTTTTCTTTTGTAATGTAAAGTAACAAAACATGTCCATTTTTCGAGTCTGTTGGGTCATCTGGTAAGGCATTAAAGTTGTCAGCGAGATAATGCCGTTTCTTTCCAAATTGTTTTGGCAATGGAAGTTTTTTTCGTTGTTTCTTTTTTGGTGGCATGGTGTCTGGTTGTTACTGTATACCTGTGTAAAAAGTACAAACATACATACAAATAAACAACAAAGTTCACAAAGCATTATTTAAAATTTGGGCAGAGCTTCGCGGAAATTTGAAAATAGTAGATGAAGTGATAAAAACCAAGTTCAAAATAGTCATTGACCATGGAAATTCCAAAAAGGAACCACATGTGCCTTTAAAAAAATGGGCGTGGCTTCGCAGAATTTTAAAAACAGTAGATCAAGAGAAATAACAAAGTCCACAAAGCATTATAAGGTAAACAAGCAAACAAATTAATAAAAGCACAGTGACAAGAAATAAATAATTAATACATACAATTAAACAATTACGTTTGAATAAGTTTAAATGCCAAATATACAAGTGATCATTGAAGTTTCATACAAAATGATCAAGAGGCAGCTATAAGTTTAATGTCACGTGACCTGTTACATGTACACACCATTTGCCTTTCACGCAAAAGCTGCCGTGCAGACATGCACAAAACTCCCAGCCAGAGACATTTTTGTAAACAAAAGACGAACTTTTTTAATCATGGTAAAATACAATATTTCGGATTCAAAATGCTAAATTAATAAAGATTTAAGGAAAAATATATATAAATGTACTAACAAGCTGCTCAAAATAAAACAAAAGTAGTTTTAAAATAATAAACTTTCAACGCAATGATCACACTTCGAAGTGCAAGTACTGCATAGCTTCCGTGTTGTGACATCGATGACAGCTCGAATTTTGAGATTTTTACGCCGGATCGACACAATTATCATCAAAAAAAAAATTGAAGTGGTCGATAGATTTACTTCAAATTCGAACATAATGTTGACTAATATATATACTAACAAGTTATAAAGTTTAAAGACGTTGCATACATACCTTCAGCAAAAACGGGGGTCTTACTTCTCGAAATCAGCTTCCAGCCAAAAATTATCCAACTTCTCTGTATCGGAAAACCATGTGTTGCATATCAAATGAAAGATATTTTTGTAAACTACGTCATCGTTTTGATGGTTGCTTCTGATGACGAAACAGCAATCTCTGCAGTGACATAAACGGCACGCTTTACGTGCACCCCGAGTCACCTCGCGAAAAAAGGGGAGGTGCCACAGAGAGCCCTCAGCGATCAGCCGATAGTCACGTACCTACATATTCAGTGATGAATTACCCAGTTGCTGTAATGGATATGCACTACTCAAGTGGGAGTCATAAAAATGTTTCTGGATTGTGGTGACTACACTGCCACTATCTATCAGACATGTAGTTTTAACATTATTATTACCAAGGGTACAATTAGTCTCACAAGATTCTCCTATCTCCCAGGGGGAATTTCTACTTCTAACTTAGACGGGGAATTATGGTGTTGTTGGGGCACTACCTTAGGGCGCTTTTCATTTCAGCCTCTCATCCGCCCACTAACTGAGGTCCTTACATGCATGTTTGGGTGATTGGGAGTTTTGGAGGGGGAAGGAGGGGGCACTCTCTATTGTCATGGCCTCCCAGGCTGCAAAAATGTCTTTTCTGCGGGCCAACTTCTTTTTCTTTAAGTCCTCATTGGGGCGGCTTTTATATTCTCTTTCAAAGTGGTCGAATTCGCCACAATTATAGCAAACTAAAACCCTAACTGGACAATTCCTATTGGCCAAGTTTAAGGGTTTAAGGGGGCCTTGCCTATTCTGAGCAGGCCTTTTCTTCTTTTGGTGGTTAGGGGGGTTCCCTTGGTACATCACTGGGGTATGAGGTGGTGGTGGTGGTGGTGGGGATGGGGATGGGTAGGGAAGGTATGGGTTGGGCGCGCCAAGCTGCTGGGGGTAGCTCTGAACGGAGCGCTTTTGTGTATACTTCGCATCGCGAGTGGCTTCTCTGCAGGGCATCCATAAGCTTATTAGCTTGACTCAGTCTCCTGTTGCGGTTCTGCTGCCTCTTGACAGCAGCTAACTCTGGTTCTTGAGCCTCCTTTTTTGCCATATGCTCTGTTCTTGTACGAGTCTTGTACCCTTCCTCTTCCTTTTAGTTGTGGCACTTTTAATTGCTGCCTTCGCAATCGACCCTTTCTATGTCTTTGTCGTGAGCTCTCACATACTTGACAAGCCTGTTTTCCTTGGAAGTTACAAGAGTCGATTTATTCAGGGGATTCTGAACAGGACACCTACGTTGTTCTCGATCTAGGACACCAAAGCAGCTCTCAACAATGTTGTTGTAGACCCCAAGATGAATGCAGGGGCTAAGTCGCTTGGAGAAGGTTCAACATACCATCCACCTGGCAAATGCTCCACAGAGTGAATCATCAGTTTTGCCGAGCCTGCAGCTGCTATAATTTGAAGATGGTCCATGACCATGTCCTTGTATTCATGTATTTTCATGAGCACAACATCCATGTCCTGGTTGAAAGCTTCATCCTTTGGTGATGCAGTTGGCCACAGAGAAACAGTACGAGACACAAGTGCTCTCGTATCTTCTTCAAATTCACCAAGCTTCACAATTGCTGCTCGGTAGAAGCCTTTCATCTTGAGGGGACTTTTGGCAGCCTTTGCCCTGCAGAGAAGAGGATTGCATACATATTAATACATGATGTAGAACGCACACAATCCTGCTTCAGTGTACTGCTGATAAACAGATGGTTCTAGTGTGTTCAGAATCTCTGTGTCTTTGAGTGATTCCAAATTTCTACTTTCACCACCTCCTCAAAATCTTCCCTAACATCAACACCGTTACAAAGCACTCTTTCCTTTGCTGGGCCTTCACCTTTCCACTTAACTTATAACAATGGTTGTAAGCGTCGGTTATGTTAAGAAACAACAATGCATTTGTCACAGTAAGATAGATAAATAATCAAATTTATTCCATTCATCATAAAAAAACATTTAGATACAATAACATACAAAATCACAAGATATATAGTCAAAATAAACATACATTATAAAAGATAATAGTACAATATAATACACACATCATAAAGGTGATCTGGACAAAACATAGAGAAAAGTGAGTATTTACGGTATGTGAATGAGGAGGCAGCTAGAAAGGAAATGCCTTATTGGTGCTGCCACCTACAAAAAACTGAAAATACACTCTTTCCTTTGCTGAGCCTTCACCTTTCCGCTTAACTTATAACAATGCGAGTAGGTGGAAAACTTGTCCAGCCGTTCCTGAAGAGACGGCTATCCAGGCCCCTCTGAAGGTCCCCTGAACTTCCAAAGCCTTACCTTTATTGTTTCGTAGATGAGATTTTTTGCGGCAACATACTGCCTGTGGTTACATGTGTCGTGAAGATGTGTACAAGTCGCATTCGTCATCGCATTTACCATAACCTCTACTTTGGGTGGAGGACACGTCCATTCTCTGATTGACAATTTCTCCAACTTTTCTGCTTCGCTTAATAGTTCCTGCCAAGTGCTGCAACTTGCCCCCTTTCCATGACAGGAAAGATCTTGGACAACTGGGTAACCTGCAGTACTGGGTCTGGTAGTTGGTAATATTCTTTGTGCACTGTTAGATTGTGCCCCATGAAACCGGCTAGAAGGTCAACCTGATCTGGTCTCAGAGCCAAAATCTGTGCCGCAGAAGCGACCTGTTTCCTCAACTTTGTTTAGCAGAGGGGCTGTGAGTTCTTCAGCCCAACTTCGGTAGAGATTTTCCTTGTACAGTCTGATCCTCTGATGTGTCCAGTGCTCTGGTAATTTGACCGAGCAAACACAAACTCATTGATCTCTTCTTCATTGTTGGTATGAGTAAGAAAGGCACATGTCTCCCTCCATTCCCTGTCAATTACACAACAACCATCATTCTACATAGGCTTTGTTCCATTTTTGCCATATGTTTTGTTCTTGTACGAGTTTTGTACCTTGACCGAGCAAATACCTTACTCATACCCTTCCTCTTCCTTTTTGTTGTGTCACTTTTAATTGCTGCCTTCGCCATGACTCTTCTATCTCTTCATCGTGAGCTCTCCCATACTTGACAAGCCTGTTCTCCTTGGAAGTTACAAGAGCCGATTTATTGAGGTAATATTCTATTGAGGTAACATGTCTTCCTCCATTCCCTGTCACTCCCACAACATCCATCATTCTACATAGGCTTTGTTCCATTTTTGTGAGCTGTTCGTACTCCTCGTACTGCCCCTGTTCCATGGCCTTACAGCTTCGCCTGTACTCTGCCATTTTCATCTTTGAGACTTCTCCAGCCCTTCTGCAGTTGAACATGACATCCTAATTTGTAGGCAGAACCATTAGGTTGTTCTTCTTCTGTTTCATAGCCTTCCCATGTCGGTCTTCATCTATCTAAAGAGCCATATTAACTTTTCATGACTCTGTTTTGAATACAATGCCAGCTGGGATGTTGTTTCCAAGGGTTTCAGCTCCTGCATTTAAAGAGGAGCTAAAAGGTCCGGTCTAGACTGGCTTCTGTCGCTTAACCAACATGTTCCCGGTTTGAACGCAAATCTATTTTCTTTTGTACAGGAGAGTTACCTGGATCTCTTTGGTTTCTCTTTATAGAACACAATGTGCATTGAAGTGCTCATAGCCTCAGCCCTCAGGTATTTATTTATTCATGTCTTCTTTATAAAAGCAGGGTGGTCCCATTCAAGCCGCAAGGCCTGCTTTCCAAGGGAGCCCTGCTGTAACAAACAAATTACATTTCAAATATCTTACAATACACAAAGAAAATACACAAAATATACAAGAAAAACATAATATAAACAAACTATAAAAAATTTCATACAAATAGGAAATTAGATAAAAATGGAAGAGAAGAGAGAGTAAACCAAAGAGAGAGAGAGAGAGTGGTAGGAATACTTCATGTTTAAAGCAAACGCAAAATAGAAGAAGTCAATGAACCCATATGTGGATACGTAAGCTGCTATTGACTCTTGTTTCCCTATACCAGCCTCAGCAGTTGCAATAAGTGCCACTCCTCAGTTCTTCCTTTCTAATTTTTAACAATTGTTACATTTTTTATGAATTCCTCTTTTGTTTTTAATCATTCAGGTGCATGAATTGGTGATCATATTAATTTGCCTAACCCAAATCATAATTCCACATCACCTTCGAGACAGTATGGGGAAGTAACACCAAAATGCATGTCATGATATCTTTCCTTTCAGTAGCAAAGTTGTGCACAATTCATTTTTGATAAGTGAGGACTGATAATTACAAAATTGAAGTTCTGGGTGAATTTTATATGATTGAAGAAGGGTCTCTTACACGTTTAGTATTTGAAGAGGGACTATTAAACTGAAACACTAACCTTTACATTATTAACTTGCCACCAAATATTAGCAATATATATATATTGTAACTGCATTTAAGGCCGTAAAATACACAATAGACAAAGGTCTCTACGGGGGCATTGTTGAACATTTATTCTTGTTCTTCCGTTCATTTCACTCCTGTCTCGGTGGGTTGACGAGTTTGTATTTAATCTGCACCTGCTAGGATCTGATGAACGTTCTTCCTTCCTTTTAGACATCTTCATATGAGGACACTTGTCGACCTTTATAACTTCATTCAATGAAGGATTTCACTCTGGACCCTGATGGAGAGTTCACTCTTCGGCAAAGAGAAAATTCTTTGCCTCATTGTTGTACTAAATTGAAATACCAGGTTTCCAGGATGCTCAGGAATTTTGGCAATTCTGTCCTCAAATCAATCCCATGTTTTCACTGTTTGACTTTGGGATGAGTTGGGCCCAAGGTGGCGCTTGAGGGATATTGCATGTACAAGGAGTGATTTCAAGTTGGGTGTTTAGGGCTGGTGTTCGTGTTCAATAAACACGAACACCAGCCCTATATACCGAAATGGAAATCAGCTGGTGTTAAGGCTGTGACCTCTGAATATTGTCAACTTCCGGTAGCTAGTGTTATCAATTTTGCAAACGTACAAATGTCCTATTCACTAGCAGCACTAGCCCCTAGGGATTAAGCAAATGTTGATTTCTAGTTCGGTGTTAGTGCACAAACTACTAATTTATTGTCTGATGATCAAATAAAAATATGTGAAACAGGTCCTTTACCATGTGATCCATACATTCTTTTGTGTATAATGAGTTATTTTATAAGACTAGAGAAATAAGTGTAAATTGATTCTGTGCTTTTCATGATAGCTTTAGTTTTTAAGTACTATTTTTAAATCATCTTTGTGTAATCAAGTCTGTGTGTCAAAGTCACAGTGTTTACAAATTTCTGTGGAAAAATATAATTTCTTTTGATTAGAAGTTATAATTTTGTCTAATGTCTTGAGATCAGAAGTGCAAGTCAAAAGTTTGTTTTAAAAGTTGTGTTGAAAGTTAGAATTTTTGAGATCATTGTAGTGAACTATCCAGATGTAAATGAATGTGAGGGGGAAAAGGGTAACATAAGAACTACTACAGTTATAAAATAAAAGATCTGTGAAAGACTAACTGTTCAATGAAAAACAATCATTCTGTTGTTGCGTTTTGTAATACATGTATGTAATATACAATTTTAAAAACATGTTCATTTGTTAGAATTGCTTGGTTTTCTTAAATCATGTATTTGCCAAACATACACGTTCCTGAAGAATTAACTGTATTAAATTTTGTCTGGGGGGGGGGGGGGGTATGAACGAGAAACTACATCACAGCCAACATAAGGATGTATTCAAAATTAAAGTTTCATTAAATATTTAAGGGTGTAATATTTATCTGAAGACACTTCCACAATTCTCTAAAGTGGATTAGATTCAGTGTTGTTAGGTTTCTTCCAAATTCATGTATCAACAGGGATCATCCATATTTGTACATGAATTTGTTCTTCTCGCATGTACCTCCAGTATTTCAGTTTACATGTTCAACGTCACACTCAGTCGAGTATATAAGTGTTTATAATACACACCAGGGCCCCCCGTCTTATAAAGAGTTGCAATTGATTTGGATCAATCACAAGTTTGCAGTCCCCTTTGCACATAGTTGCGATTAATATCGATCCCAAATAAGTTGAGATTAATATCAACTCTTTATAGGACGGGGTCCTGGTTAGCAGGAGTTACGTCTCATCTTTTACTTACTTATACAGAGATTGTTTTTGTGTTTGTTGATTATTATCATGCCTTTGTTATCTTATGCTTTGAGTATTCTTATGATCATATGTTTATTTTTTAATAAAAATACCAATGTCTGATGCAAATATGATGACCTAACAATTTGTATTTGTACATGAGTTGGTCGCCTTAGTTCTTCTCTGTCTTTTCTTTTTCATTTGTCTGTCTCTCTGTCTGCCTCTCTCTCTCTCACTCACTTTCATTCTCTCTCTCTCTCTCTCTCTCTCTCTCTCTCTCTCTCTCTCATTGTGAACGACACATCTTTCTGATAGGCACCCTTTTGTTCACAGTAATTTTGAAATTAATGCTTCACCTTTTCCCCGATTTCCAAGTTTTTAAAAGTTTATTAAGTTGATAAATATGTGTCGTACCTACGTAAGATGAATCAATTCTGTTAAAATTTCCAGAAGTATCGACATTCCTTTTTAGGCTGACATAATTCTAGTGTGAACTAAATTCCACAAACAAATTCGGGAAGTAAAGTTTGAGCTGTGATATTTCTTTTATTAGTTCCTTATTACTTTTGAATTTTGGCATTATTTAGATTCCTGTAAAACCCTGCCCGATTTTCAATGATTATGTGTATTAAGAGTTTAAGACCTGAATATAGGGTTAAGTCACAAGTAAAATGTTGCAAAGTCTTTTATTATTATCAACATACAATTCATTAACATCATACAAAGTACTTTGTTTTCCTCCAAAGTAAATGAAGCAGAATACACTATCAAAATTCTTGAATTACCTCCTCGTTATCATTATAAATACATGCATTAATTCAGTTTCTAGAGATAAAGATAGCATTTAATCGCAAATATAAAGGGGGGAAATATGACATAGCGAGTAGGATAGATTTGTGTTAACGGATCAATTTTCATTCTGAATGAGGCATATGAGGCCTTAAAAAAATAAATCGTGAATTCACGCTAGTATGTACAAGTTTGCATACATGTAGTTAAACGCAGGACTAAATTGATTCCTCGGAACACAGACATTTTTAATCAAAACAAATGTATGTCTTAATACAATTCAACTATTTCATATTCACATTTGTTCGGTAAATACTCGATTCAATTGCATTCAAAACATTTATTTCTGAATTCCAACATAAATTTAAAAAAAATGTTTTTAAACAGTCAATAGACAAGACAAATATTTAAAACTCTGAAATTTCAATCATACGATTAAGAAGATAAAAAAAAAGAACAAGTGTAGCATTCAATGAAAAACAAGGTAAAGAAAGGGGGAAAAGTACACCGTATAATACATAATTCAGTAATGACAGGCTTCATAAACAAACACAAGTGGATAATTGGAAAATAGTGAACACAATAGAAGCCAGGTTTGTGGCTCGTTAGCGTGTGTTCACCTAGTTCATGTATTTGTTTTGTTTTTACATTATTATTATAAAATTTAGAGATTGGTCAAACAATACATAAAACATGAGAACATAAACAATAAAATAAGAGCATCGAACAGTATGGCATGGTTCCAAATGATAATTTAAGAAGAGATATTTAACAAATTAGAAGTAATCAATAGGAACAAATTAAATGTTTCTTATATTGCCTCCTGAATGTAGTATTAATGAAATATTGAATTGGTTAAAATGTAAAATATTCTGAATAACTAGGGCCAAATGTCTCGGAGAGTAGCTTGAATAATCCTTAATGTTTGTCCATCGATGACATTTGCATTTTTGTAGGATAACTATGAATCTTAAAATTTAAAGAAAACATATTCATTACATATAAAGACAAATTGTGGGTATTTAATATTTGCATAAGGGAGCATATTTGTAGTTTGTTTATGTCTCATAACTTGAGAATACATAATGTCTTTAAATAGTCGGGAAGGGGTGTCTTAACTCTCTCTCTCTCAAAAGAAGAATTTTCACTCTATTTTCACTTTCTTGGGAGTGACGTCAGTGATCACTTGTTTAGGAGTGAAACATTTTGATTGCTCTCTAAGAAGGAATGAGTGAATGTTCACTATATGTTCACTACATTTTCACTCTCCAGAGGAGTGACGTCCGTGATCACTCGATTTTTTTTTAGAGAGTGAATAAGCAGTGGCGGATCCAGGAATAGCCGATAGGGGGGGGGGGGCCTAAAATTTGAACATCTCGCCGACCAATATTTTGCTCAGTGGGGGGGGGGGGGGGGTGGGTAGTGTGATCACTAACTAAACACAATTATATTAAAGATAATGCTAATTTAGAACTTTCCTCAAAACGAAAGGGCTTGGAAATGTCTTTAAGTGGGAAAATAAGGACCATTAGTCGTCAATTTGACTTTAACAAAAAACGGTGACAAATAAATGAATTGATTAATAATAACCAGCCGGGTTGTGCGTATGATAGCCAACACGAAAAAGCCAACATCGGCATTGGCTGGAATAAAACATATCAGGCGCTATTTCGTTTTCTATCTTTTAAATGCCGTTGGAATTTGACCTTTTCATTTGTTGGGGCCTGCAAATGGGACAAAGTACCTTTAAAGTCGGGTTGAACAAAATATTTATCATTGGGTAGACCTATACAGTTAGGAGTGTCATCAGAATCTTCTCAAATACTGCAAATACACTCCAAGTTTCATCATTATACCTCAGTCACGCCTAACCCACTTTCAACACCAACACAAAGGGACTGACTTTTTGCCATTAAAAAAATACAGTTGTTTGATTGGTCAGTTTATTTGTTTGGTGTCAATCTCGCTGGTGTGACTGAGAAGTGATTTTAAATAATGATCGAGCGTTAACATATAAATGTCGGACAGTTCAATTTTCAATTCAATTTCAATTCAATTTATTCAACCATAAAAATACATATAAAATAATTTATGAAAAAAAAAGAAAACAAAAACATGGGGTTAGGAGCCCCTGAAGAAGTTTGAAAACAAACTTGTGGTTCGGGCACCAACCATGACACATATATCGAGAAATTAACAAAAACAACATTAACGGGAAAACAAATATATACAAGAAAAAGATTATAAAGACCTAAATGAGCATAAGACATTTACAGCAACGCACCAGCAATGAACGCACACAGGACACGGCGTCAAGTGACACTGCGTCCCTTGGCCTTGCTGGTGCTTAGCAGTATTACAAAACATTAAGAAGGACAAAAAAGGGAGAGAAAAAAGAACATGTGGAGCAAATTATTCATTACTTAATTTGGCGTGGTTTTTATCTGCAAGAACATTTCATTCTTCAAGAGTTTTTTTTTTTATTTATCAAGAGTTTAATTAGTTTAATATCATTGTCTACTTGCAGAAACTGTTTTTGAAATCCCAGTTGTTTTCTTGGACTTGTTGTCTTTTGTCCATCGACAAAATACCTTTCTGAAAACTTTGATATTGAAAGGAATATATACAGGGATTGACCCACAATCAACACAGACAACTTGTAGATCAAGCCGTTTAAATATAACGGATACCAAAACAATATGCCAAATATAACATCTGGTTCGGTACCCCAAAAATAATTTTTTTAACGGACACTGTCACCAATACGTTTAGTACATTTCTTCGGACACGGATTCGGTAGTCGACGCGTCGAGTTTTATTTCTCGAACAAGGATTGCTTTATTAAAGGTACTATGTCGCATTTGCAGGCCACATAAATGAAAAGGTTAAATTTCATCGGCATTTGAAAGTAAATACTAATTTAGAACTTCCCTAAAAAAAGTAC